>JBBPBX010078658.1:0-16574 GCA_038048925.1 Garcialebias charrua
TTCTACATAAAAGGAACCCAAATAAATAAAACAAACGACTCACCGTCGAGTGGTGGACACAAAACACACAATACAATCCTCCGGCCGCGTTAATTTGGCTTGAAACAGCGGGGTTCTCTGCGGATTTATGAAGAGACCGAGCGCAAACAGCTAGCCATAAACGTTAGCACCCGAGTTCACCTCTGACCCGGAAGATGTCAAGATGGAATAGTCCATTTTTAGTAGGGGGATACAGAAATCGATCGGTTTTTGTATTAATAATAATAATAATAAATAATAATAATAATAATAATAATAATGAATTCAATTTATTACGTACTTTTCATTAGTGAAAATCTCAAAGTGCTACACACATTCATACACCGGTAGCGGCAGACTACCATGCAAGGTGCTTTCCAGTCCTACCGGGAGCAACTTGGGGTTAAGTGTCTTGCCCAAGGACACAACGACACATGGTGTCTATTGCAGAGCTAAAACAGTAGCTAAGGCTTTCCAGTTACTGCAATCCGCTTTTGACTTCATCCAGTCAGATTTGTTCCGTCTCAAACTTGTCCTAAATGCTGATAAAACAAAAGGGATGTTTTTTTCAAATAGGAAGTCGGTCCCAGCAGTTCTTCCTCTGATTTTATCTTCAAATGGTGTCCCTATTGAGTTTGTTGATTCCTATAAATATCTGGGTATCCTGATCGATTCACATCTCTCTTTTAAACTCCACGTGGAAAACCTAGTGAAGAAACTGAAAGTTAAACTGGGTTTCTTTTTCAGAAACAGATCATGTCTATCACTGAATGTTAGGAAACGCCTTGTATCTGTGACTTTCCTTCCCTCCATTGATTACGGTGACATTCTCTACATGAATGCTCCTACAAGCACCCTGCGGATGTTGGATGTTGTCTATCATGGTGCACTAAGATTCATAACTGGTTGTGATTATCGTACCCACCACTGCACCCTGTATTCACTGGTTAACTGATCAAGTGGTTAGGGCGTTTGACTTGGGACCCGAAGGACGCGGGTTCGCGTCCCGGCCACTACACATCTTGGGGTGTCTATGAGTGCACACCTATTTCTCCAGCTCCCCGAGCGCCTTCTATGGCTGCTCACTGCACCGCCTGGTAGGTGGTTGGGTTAAATGCAGAGACGAATTTCGTCTGTGTATGGGAAACATACGCAGATGACAAGATTAGACAATTATTATTATTATTATCATTAACCTCACGCAGACTCTTCCACTGGTACATTTTCATCTTTAAATCACTTCTTGGTCTGCTGCCCTCATACATCTCCTCCTACATGTCTTTGCGTGATTGCAGCTACAGTGTGCGCTCTCAGGACATGATTACCTGCAGTGTTCCGTCAGTGAGGACTGAACTTGGAAAAAGGGCCTTCTCCTATTCCGCTCCAGCTTCCTGGAATATCTTACAAAAAGATCTGAAGCTCTCAAACTTGACTTCTCTAAATGGTTTTCAGAATCTGTTGGAATCCTGGCAAAAACCAATGCAGATTTGTTCCTGTCTTTGATTCTATACGTTTACCTTATAATGTTTTGCTAGTTTTTTGATACTTTGTTAAAAAAAAAAAAAAAAAAAATTGTTTTTTTTTTTCCCCTCTCTTTTGTTTTCTATTGTTTATTGTTTGTTTGTTTGTTTATTGTTTAAGGAAATTCTACCATTGCTGTTCATTGTTCTTTAGTTTTAGCAGGTCGCTTTCGTAAATGAGCCCATGAGGTTCAAAAGATTTACCTGACTAAATAAAGGTTGAATGAATGAATGAATGAACCGGGATTCGAACTGCCAACCTTCTGATCGGGGGACGACTGCCATTACCACTACGCCACGGCCACCCCGTATTGCGTTTTTAATGATCATTTTCATCGTAGCTATATTTATTTTTATGTTAAATGTACATTAACAAGCATGAGCAATGTTAGTGATGTAGGTGACTGGCCGGGGCGGGGCGGGGCGGGGCCCTTGCTGATTTGGGCCCCAAGCAACGGCATCATTTGCCTACATGGTAGATCCGCGTCTGTTCTCCCCTCTGCTCCCCCTCCAACCCTCCCTCCTCTCTGCTCTTTACGGTGAGGGAGCAAGGGGGAAAAAGGTAAAACAAGCAGCTACGGAGCCAGCATAAGAGCCTGTAAATAAGTTTATTTGTTTTTACTGATAGATAATTTACGGAAGCGCATTGCATTCAACCATGAAAATATTTTTTTGGAGCTTATGTAGTAAAAACGTGATAATTATGTAGTAAAAACGTGATAATTATGTAGTAAAAACGTGATACTAAGTAGTAATAACGTGATACTATGTAGTAAAAACGTGATACTATGTAGTAAAAACGTGATAATTATGTAGTAAAAACGTGATACTAAGTAGTAAAAACGTGATACTATGTAGTAAAAACGTGATACTAAGTAGTAAAAACGTGATACTATGTAGTGAAAACGTGATACTATGTAGTGAAAACGTGATAATTATGTAGTTAAAACATGATAATTATGTAGTTAAAACGTGATACTATGTAGTGAAAACGTGTAGTTAAAATGCGATACTGATTCAGGAGGAGTGTTTCCTTTAAATAGAGTAGACCTGCAAACTTCCACATATGTCAGATGGGACAATGGTTAAGACAGCTGCCTTTCACGCAAATGACCCAGGTTTGAGTCCGACCTGGTCTGAATGATTTTTTATTTTTTTTCTTCTTTGGATTATTTATATAATAATATTTATGCTGAAAATACTTTGCTTATCAGCGTGATTGGGGTGTAATGTGGTTAAGTGACGTCTTAATTTATTAGGCTTCATGCTGTCCGCTGCTAATATTTTAAGACATAACAGACACACCGGTCTTTCCTCATCTCCCACCTTCGTCACAGTGAAGCCAAGGCTAAATACGCTTTCTTATTATCTTCGTCTGTCTTCGCCTTTCTTTTCATCCCTGTTAAATATTTCTCCATGCTGTATCTTCACTGCACTTTTTTTTTTTTTTATTAATAGAGAGAAAGAAAGAAAGAAAGAAAAGAGAAAGTGAGACAACAAAACAACAATTATCCACAGAAAGAGCACAATGCAAACACACCAAACCTCCGTACACAATCCTGCAAAGCACATGACAGAACACAGCAACTAAACATACAAACATAAAGACTGATAATATTCATGACCTTGCAGTAGATTTCTATAAATACACATACCCATACCTACAAATATATATACAATATACATACATATATATTTATATTCAGTTATATACCCATCTACATACATCTACATATACATCCCTGCATCCATTTGTGTGTGGTTGTGAGCATGCATAAGTGAATAAGGTCCCTCCAATAGAACATTTAGTAGCGACTGTGAAGCATCAGAGACCCGTCCCCCCAAAGCCCGAGACAGACGAAGGGGTGATCAAAGCCCAAGACCCCAGGTAGGACCCTGAGCCCAGAGTCCCCAGGACCACCCGAACAGGACGAGCCACTCGTCCACTCCCCAGATCCGACCAAGTGGAAGAACCGGACGAACCCCACCAGGGACCACACACAATGACGCCCCGGTGTCAACAGCGACAAATACACAAGCCCCCGCCGGAGCCCGCCGTACCGACGTAGCCCCAGGGCCGGTCACCGAGGCTCGGGCACCGGGGACGCCCATCCCTCAGGTCCAGACCCGACAGGACCAGAGGAACCGAGCCCCACCAGGCAGCCACCAGGCCGAGCCGACTGCACTTTCTAAAACTTCTCATGCGTTGCTGTGGCTTCTTACTCTGTGAAAAAACTATTCTGTGCGCTCAGTCTGACAATAACAGCGCCACTGCCCCTACTGGCGCGGATGTGTAATTACACTTACTATTTCATACAGTTCAATATTATTAAAATGTAAACACTCAAGTAACAGAAGAACAAGTAACAAGTTAGTGCCTATTGTATTTTAAGGAAATTTTAACTTAGTTCATATCTTATATGTTACCGTTTTTCTATTACATTTTATTGTTTTATGTAATTGGGACCCTGTGTACATAATCTCGCTGCACTGCACACATCCCATTGCGAACAACAATAAAGAATCTCCGTGTGTGACATTACACGAAATAGTCCAATTACAGTTACTAACACCTCAGAGCAACAACATAACAGGTCAAAGTTAAAGAAATACACCAAACTGTTGACAAATCTCTGAACTTACATCATTAAGGCCTTGTAAGTGTCCTGTAGCATTCACATGGGGCTTCTCCATGCCCTTCGTGTGTAAGTGATGCTCAGGTTTGTTAAGAACATGCACACACACACCCAGGAAGGAGGTTGAGTAGCATGAAGTAGAACCACTAGCCTGAGGAACAGCTTCTACCCTGACGCTGTTAGACTCAGTAATATCTAACCATAATAATCACTTTGAAGAATAACATGATTTTGTTGATCTGTTTTACGCTGCTGTGTTCATTTGTACTCATACATACTCATGTTCGTGCTGCTGTTCGATGTGATGTTTTTGTGCTATTAGTGCCAAGTGTATTTTTAGATTATGTTAACTTAGTTCATATCTTAGATGTTACTATTTTTCTTTTGCATTTTATTGTTTGCTTTAACTGGGACCCAGTGTACATAATGTTGTTCCACTGCATGCACCAAATGGCCTGCAAACGACAATAAAGACTGTTTGAGTGTAAAGCAAGGGATTACATGAATTATTATTATTTCTTTCACAAATATAGTCTATTAAAGTTACTAATAGCTCAGCTCTATAAAATTACAAAATATCAAAATAATACAAGACATACACCTGTTGTATTAGTACATGTTGTTCATTTTATTAAATTTTCATCTGTGTAACAACAACTTTGTTCTGCGTTCACATATACAGCAGCATATTCATTATGTTCGCTAGTTTGCTAGTGGTTCTACTTCATGCTACTCAACCTCCTTCCTGGGTGTGTGTGTGCATGTTCTTAACAAACCTGAGCATCACTTACACACGAAGGGCATGGAGAAGCCCCATGTGAATGCTACAGGACACTTACAAGGCCTTAATGATGTAAGTTCAGAGATTTGTCAACAGTTTGGTGTATTTCTTTAACTTTGACCTGTTATGTTGTTGCTCTGAGGTGTTAGTAACTGTAATTGGACTATTTCGTGTAATGTCACACACAGAGATTCTTTATTGTTGTTCGCAATGGGATGTGTGCAGTGCAGCGAGATTATGTACACAGGGTCCCAATTACATAAAACAATAAAATGTAATAGAAAAACGGTAACATATAAGATATGAACTAAGTTAAAATTTCCTTAAAATACAATAGGCACTAACTTGTTACTTGTTCTTCTGTTACTTGAGTGTTTACATTTTAATAATATTGAACTGTATGAAATAGTAAGTGTAATTACACATCCGCGCCAGTAGGGGCAGTGGCGCTGTTATTGTCAGACTGAGCGCACAGAATAGTTTTTTCACAGAGTAAGAAGCCACAGCAGCGCATGAGAAGTTTTAGAAAGTGCAGTGAAGATACAGCATGGAGAAATATTTAACAGGGATGAAAAGAAAGGCGAAGACAGACGAAGATAATAAGAAAGCGTATTTAGCGCTTGGCTTCACTGTGACAAAGGTGGGAGATGAGGAAAGACCGGTGTGTCTGTTATGTCTTAAAAGCAGCGGACAGCATGAAGCCTAATAAATTAAGATGTCACTTAACCACATTACACCCCAATCACGCTGATAAGCAAAGTATTTTCAGCATAAATATTATTATATAAATAATCCAAAGAAGAAAAAAAAATCATTCAGACCAAGTCAGACTCGAACCTGGATCATCTGCGTGAAAGGCAGCTGTTTTAACCACTGTCCCAGCTGACATATATGGAAGTCTGCAGGTCTACTCTATTTAAAGGAAACGCTCCTCCTGAATTAGTATCGCATTTTAACTACATAAGTATCACGTTTTCACTACATAGTATCACGTTTTAACTACATAATTATCACGTTTTAACTACATAATTATCACATTTTCACTACATAGTATCACGTTTTCACTACATAGTATCACGTTTTTACTACTTAGTATCACGTTTTTACTACATAATTATCACGTTTTTACTACATAGTATCACATTTTTACTACATAGTATCACGTTATTACTACTTAGTATCACGTTTTTACTACATAATTATCACATTTTTACTACATAATTATCACGTTTTTACTACATAAGCTCCAAAAAAATATTTTCATGGTTGAATGCAATGCGCTTCCGTAATAATTAGTTATTAGCGGTACTACATTTTAAATAAAAATAGCACAAATCCGCTTATGAATTATAAAAGTTAGTCACTCCGCTGTTACGCTGACAAAAACGTTAGGTCCGCTGTAAGCGGATTGGCGCATTCGCGGTCCCCAGCGGTCATTTGCCCACCTTTGCTTTTAAGCAATATCCATCCATCCATCCATCCATCCATTATCTTTACCCACTTTTTCCTTTTCAGGTTGTGGAGGTCACTGATTCCCATTTCCAGCCATCACTGTGTGAGAGGTGTGGTACACCCTGGACAAGTCTCCAGTCCATCACAGGGACACATGGAGACAAACAAGACAAATCATTTTTCACTCTCGCACTCACACCTAGGGCCAATTTAGAGTTACCAATCAGACTAACATGCATGTTTGTGGTCTCTGGGAGGAAACTGGAGTACCCAGAGAAAAACCACTCATGTATGGAGAGAACATGCAAACTGCACCCAGAAAGGCCCCTGGCTTGGATTTGAACTGGGGAAACCTGCTCAACTGAGAGGCGGCAGCTCTACCAACTGTGCCATCGTGCTGCCACTTTTAAGCAATATAAAAAATAGAATAATAATAATAATAATGAATTCAATTTATAACGCACTTTTCATTAATGAAAATCTCAAAGTGCTACAAAGTGCAACAGAATTAAATGTCAATAAAACAAGTAAAATCAATAACAGTATCAACTAAGATCAAAAGTAGAATCATGAGGAGGTAGAGTATGCTCGGTTGAAAAGAAAGGTCTCCTCCTCCTGAAAGCAGTTTCCTCAAATGATAGGTGTGACAGTCATCTTGAATTTTGATGTGACAGCCCAATTTTTGAAAGGAACCTTTTTTTACGTCTAGATGCAGCCACACATCAAAACAGAATTTGGTGTCTCACTTATTTTTCAAGTTATGAAGCTCACAACGGACGAACGGAAGGGAAGGTATTTTCAATAGACCTTTTAACAGTTGGCGTCATCACGCAAAGCTCGCCTGAAACGAGCGTTCTGATTGGACGGAAATAAGCCGCGCTGATTCAAAACCGGATGTGGGGGGGTAACTAGGAAGGAGTCCAGTAGCTTTACTGATGGCGAGTAGTAATTTAGAAGCTTGGTTTCTTAAAATTGTTGACAACCACTGGTCAAAATGCCTGAACATTGTGCCGCGGATACGAGAGGAGGTGATTGTGTGCGCTGATGGAAAATGGGGAAATCCTTCAGGCTTTTTGCGAACGTCCAGCAGGGTGAGTCGTTGTCAACAACCTGTATATCCAAGCGTCAGAAATAAATGTTTTACATTTCTCACACCAATACTTCAGATATTTAGACTGATTTGGTTATTGTTACAGGTTTAACATCTTCTGTTAGCTGCTATAACTAGCGCCATGTCTTCATAAGAGCCGTCAGTATTAGCACAGTATGTAAACAAAAACATGACGTTTGACTCAGCCACACAATGTTTTAAATTTCTCACACCAATACTCCTGATATTTAGACTGATTTGGTTATTGTTAAAGGTTTAACATCTTCTGTTAGCTGCTATAACTAGTGCCATGTCTTCATAGCACAGTATGTAAACTGCCCAGACAGCAAAAGTTATGTGGGCCGGATCTGGGCCAAATGTATGAAAACATTTGGCCCGCATTTGTAAAATGGATCCGGCCCGGTGTCTTTTTGTCCAACGGGCCAAAACTGGCCCAGATGTGGATTGCGGATCTGGATTGGATCTGGGCCGGAGGTGGGCCAGAAGTGCTACAAAACTACTGCATTCGGCCCAAATGTGGCCCAGATACGGAATCCTTGTTTAGTTTTTAGGCAAATTTGGCCCAGATGCGGCATCCTCATTTCATTTTTAGGCGGATTTGGCCCAGGTCCGGCCCAGTAGAGTAAGTCGAATCTCAAAACGCGGCCCAGATCTGGTTCAAACCCGCAATACAGATATGTACAACAGGTCTAAATAGAGCACACACAAAATATCCACATAAGTTGTTGCTTAAAAACTGTTTATTCATGAGCAAAACAAATTCAAAAATGTTAAAAAGTTAAAATTGATAACAATGATAACATAACAACCTTAATAATAAAAGAAACTACAATTACCAGAGGTATGCATCATAAATACCATGATCTGCTTCTGTATGACAGTTTCAGTGTCTTTCAGTCATTTTAAGAGTCAGTCACAGCAGAGGAAAGCGACGTCCTCACTCATCTGTGATGAATCTCCAAATGCAGGACTGTCTGTGGCAGAGATTCACCTTAGCACTTTGTGGAAGATGTGAGGTTTCAAAGTCAACTTTTATTGTCAGAACTGCAATATGTACAGGACATAAACAGGATTGAAATTGCATTTCTCTCTCAGTCCCTCGGTGCAAAAGTAACCATTTAAACACTAAAACACTAAAACATTTAATAAACATAAGCATAAAATAGTAAAAGTGTAACACTGTCCTGACAGTTACACCAACACTAAAACACTAAACATTTAATGACATAAGCATAAAATGAAATGATAAAAGTGTAATACTGTCCTGAGTTATTGCATAGTAGTATAAAAAGTATATAAAGTGTATCTATAAAATAAACTGAAGGTTCTAGCATTGACATTTGCAAAGAGTGGCAAAGCAGCATATGAGTTAATGTACACAGTATATGTATGAGGTAGTTGATGTTGGTATAGAGGCAAAGTGGCATATGCAGTAAGGCACATTGGGCATCCTTAAATAAGGCTAGTCAGAGAATACTGTATATGTATCAGCAGTAGTGTAGATATAAAAGTAGTGTAAATGTAAACAGTAGTAATAAATGTAAACAGTAGTAATAAATGTAAACAGTATTAATGTAAACAGTGAATATAAACAGTAGTATGACTATAGGCAGTAATGTAATACAAACAGTGCAAATATGAGAAGTAGTGCAAACTGAATGAGCACATGACTGAGAGTTTAGTGAATAACCCGTTTGATGACACAGGGTCCAGTGTTAAAATCTTTGTGTTGTGTGGTAATGTGTGAGAAAGTTTTTTGTGTTAAGGCAGTTCAAATGGGAGGGGAGGCAGAGCAGGCAGAGTGTTTAGCATCCTGACTGCCTGATGAACAGAGCTGTCTCTCAGTCTGCTGGTTCGAGCCTGGAGACTCCTCAGTCTCCTCCCTGATGGCAGCAGTCTGAAGCAGCTGTGTAGTGGGTGTGTGGGATCACCTGCCATGCAGAGGGCTTTCCGAGTGAGGCGGTTGCTGTGTAAGTCCTGCAGTGAGGGGAAGGAGGTGCCGACGATCTTCTCAGCTGCTCTCACGATGCGCTGGAGGCTCTTGCGGCAGGATGCAGTACATGCACCAAACCACACAGTGATGCAGCTGGTCAGGACACTTTCTATGGCACCTCTGTAGAAGGTGCACATGATGGGGGTTGAAGCTCCAGCCCTTTTCAGCTTGCGGAGAAAGTAGAGACGCTGGTGAGCCTTCTTGGCCAGTGCTGCAGTGTTCCTGCTCCAGGACAGGTCCTTTGAGACGTGCACTCCCAGGAACTTGGTGCTGTCTACTCTCTCCACTGCGGTGCTGTTGATGGTCAGAGGGGCATGTTGGGCATCCCTCTTCCTGAAGTCCACGACAATCTCCTTTGTCTTCTCCACGTTGAGAGTGAGATTGTTGTGTCCGTACCACAAGGCCAAGCGGCTCACCTCGTTCCTGTAGTCCGTCTCATCGTTGTTGCTGATGAGACCCACCACTGTTGTGTCGTCCGCAAACTTGATGAAGTGGTTGGAGCTGTATGATGGTGTGCAGTCGTGTGTTAGCAGGGTGAATAGAAGGGGGCTCAGTACACATCCTTGTGGGGTCCTCATTGCTAGCAACATTAGCATTTGGAGGTCAGACAGGAGCCTAAGAAAAGCACAAAGAAAAACAAGATTATAACCAGGCAATACCAAAAAACAATATAATAAAACAAAACAGCCAGCCACTAGGGAGCACAAGCCATTGTATCTCTTGTGCCGGTCCCAAGCCCGGGTAAATGGTGAGGGTTGTGTCAGGAATGGCATCCGATGTAAAACACTTGCCAAAACCATAATGCGAGTTCATCAAAGTGAAACCATACCAGATCGGTCGAGGCCCGGGTTAACAACGTCCGCCACCGGTGCTGTTGACAAACAGGGTGCCGGCGGAAATTGTACTACTGTTAGTCGAAGACGCCGAGGAGGAAAACGTGTCAGGAGACAGAGGGAGAGGAGGAAAGTGAAGAATGTAGGACTGAGGGTTGCAACTCTAAATGTGGGGACAATGACAGGCAAAGGTAGAGAGCTGGCTGACATGATGCAGAGAAGAAAGGTAGATGTTTTATGTGTCCAAGAGACCAAGTGGAAGGGCAGCAAGGCTCACAGTATTGGAGCAGGGTTTAAACTGTTTTACCATGGTGTGGATAGAAAGAGAAATGGAGTAGGGGTGGTCCTGAAGGAGGAGTTGGCAAAGAATGTAGTAGAGGTGAAGAGAGTGTCAGATAGGGTGATGTGTCTAAAGGTAGAAGTAGAAGGTCTGATGCTAAACATAGTAAGTGGTTATGCTCCACAGGTTGGATGTGATGGGGAGGAGAAAGATAAATTTTGGAAAGATTTGGATGAAGTGATAGAGAGTATTCCCAGGGAGGAAAGAGTGGTGATTGGAGCAGACCTGAATGGACATGTTGGTGAAGGAAACAGAGGGGATGAGGAAGTGATGGGTAGGTTTGGTGTCAAGGAAAGAAACCAGGAAGGACAGATGGTGGTGGATTTTGCCAAGAGAATGGAAATGGCTATAGTCAATACCTATTTCCAAAAGAGGGAGGAACATAGAGTGACCTATAAGAGTGGAGGAAGGAGTACACAGGTCGACTACATTCTGTGTAGAAGAGGAAACCTGAGGGAGATTGGAGACTGTAAGGTTGTAGCAGGGGAGAGCGTGGCCAGACAGCATCGGATGGTTGTGTGTAGAATGACTGTTGTTGCGAAGAAGAGAACAAGAGTAAAACCAGAGAAGAAGACCAAATGGTGGAAGCTAAAGAAAGAAGAATGTTGTGAGAAATTCAGAGACGAGCTGTTAAAGGCTCTGGGTGGTAAGAAAGAGCTTCCAAGTGACTGGGCTACTACAGCAACAGTAATTAGAGAGACAGGTAGGAAGGTACTTGGTGTGTCATCTGGACAAAGAATGGAAGATAAGGAAACCTGGTGGTGGAATAGTGAAGTGCAGGACGCCATTCAAAGAAAGAGATTAGCCAAGAAGAAATATGACAGTGAGAGGACTGAAGAGAGGAGACAGGAATATAAGGAGATGGGACATAGAGCAAAGAGGGAAGTAGCTAAGGCAAAGCAGAGGGCGTACAATGAGTTATATGGGAGACTGGACACTAAGCTAGATTCATAGTCGACGCGTCGCGCAGCGCGCGAGGGTGTGCCCTCCAAAAGTGACGCAATTTCACAGTCCCCGCCCCTGCGCGTTGGCCCCGCGCAGGGGATTAGCGCGTGCCGTGCACCTCTGAATTTTTGAAACTCCGCAAGCCTAGAGCGCGCGCCGCGCTCAGTGACGTACGGACTGGGCTCAAAACAAGATGGACGCTTTCGAAGCTGCTCTGGCTGAACTCATCCGCATGTATCGCCATTTGTATGATCCCTCTATGAGAGAACACAAAGATGTGCAACTGGCACAGAGTTCATGGAAGGAGATTGCAGAAGCGATGCAGAAGGAGGAAGAAAAACATGCGGGATCGCTTCGTGAAGGCCAAAAAGAGGGTGATCAGAAGTGGCGATCCTGGCACCAACAAACCGGTGCCAATCCTCGTTGTGGAGCTGAGTTGGCTGTCGAGTTTTATAAAACACCGAGAAAAGGACACAAATATGGAAAAAGAGGTAAAAATGAAAGAAAAAAAAGTTAGTACTGCTTTTATTACAGCTAGCTTAGCATGGAATACAGCAGGCCATGCTGTGCAGCCTGCCGTGTTGTTTCCCCTTTGTAGTCATTGATATAAACAATAAACTGTGAGAATGAATGACCAAAACATGGCTTAATGAAAATATAAATCAAGCTGCTGACCAGTAAATGTGAAATAGTGGAAATAACCATTTTAGATCTGCACACCTCAACTGTAAACAAATTTAGCCTGTGTGTGTGTTGATGCTTCACCTTCTGTTTATTAAGCTAACAGTTACACAAACATTTGTTTTTATTTAACATATATGTGCATTGTATCCGTTACCGTTTCATTTTGTACTGATGGATGTCAATGTCTGTTTTTTAGCCTGAAGAAACACCACAGAGCCAAGCACAGGACGATACATGGTGCCTCGACCAGACCGTCACCCCATCGACCAGACCTTCACCCCTATCGACCAGACCCTCACCCCCATGGACCAGACCGTCACCACCATCGACCATGAGTACATCACACCCATCGTCTCTCACAACCTCACGCCTACTGGCCATGAAACTGGCAGTACTTCAAATGCAGGGTGTTTTCCTCTGCACAGGTCCTCCACGCCAATTCCTCCCTGTCCAACGGTGCCCATACCCGTACCACCTCGACACTTGCCAGGGTCAAGCAGCAGTAGCAGAAGCGACAGCCCTAGCATCAGCTCACTCAGTTGGTGTTGGTGAAAACTTTTTATACTTTTATACTACTATGAAAAAGTACTATGCAAAAACTCAGGACAGTATTACACTTTATTTCATTTTATGTTTATTAAATGTTGGTGAAAACTTTTTATACTTTTATACTACTATGAAAAAGTACTATGCAAAAACTCAGGACAGTATTACACTTTATTTCATTTTATGTTTATTAAATGTTGGTGAAAACTTTTTATACTTTTATACTACTATGAAAAAGTACTATGCAAAAACTCAGGACAGTATTACACTTTATTTCATTTTATGTTTATGGATATTAAATGTTGGTGTTGGTGAAAACTTTTTATACTTTTATACTACTATGAAAAAGTACTATGCAAAAACTCAGGACAGTATTACACTTTATTTCATTTTATGTTTATTAAATGTTGGTGTTGGTGAAAACATTTTATACTTTTATACTGTACTACTATGAAAAAGTACTATGCAAAAACTCAGGACAGTATTACAGTTTATTTCAATTTATGTTTATGGTTATTAAATGTTGGTGTTGGTGAAAACTTTTTATACTTTTATACTACTGTGTTTTAGTGTTTAAATATTTATTGTTGCACCGAGGGACAGAGAGAAATGCAATTTCAATCCTGTGTATGTCCTGTACATATTGCAGTTTTGAGAATAAAGCTGACTTTGACTTGACTTTGATTCAAATGATACATTTGTAATGCATAATTACACATTTATCAATTATTTTTAGACAGCATGCAATTTTTGCACACATTAAAATCAAAACACTATCTCTACAGGTTTCTCCACATTCCACTTCACATTCCTGGTGAAATAAAGGCTACTACACATTGAGATTTTTCGTGTCAGGTAGCAATGCTTCATTTTAATGCAATATGGGACTTATATTTACAATGCCATTTCAGGTTTCCAAATAATTCTAACATCTAATGTTCTTACAATTATAAAAAAGTCTTTCATACCAAATTTTATGTAATACAACTGTTAGTGGCTTTGTAAATACAATATGCAAACAAAACAGACGGAAAGCTGAAGTGGATATTTCAATGTAGTTTCATTTTATTTAAAATCATTAACATTCAAATACATATAGCAATATACAATATAGCTTGGCACACCTCAGAGACTATCAGGGAAACCGTAGTTGCACCAAGTTTGTAGCTGGCTGCTACACTTTTCTGGCTGCTACCTGAAGCCAGGATTCTAAAGTCACTGCCAAACGCTCGGGTAATGTCACAGGGCTGCTGTGGGTCCTTCCACGTCGTATGAAAGGCGAAATACGATGTAGCAGGTCATCAAATCGGCGTGGAAGTAACTGAAGTGCATTTCTTCGTCAATTCTCCGCATCGGCATCACCAGCATGTTATATTCCCCACCAGTACGTCTCTGAGAGTGTAATGGCCGAACATACCATCTCCTTCTGCGTCTTCTTCGTCTCATTAAAATTGCAAGACACAATAACTGTTGTTCTATTATA
This sequence comes from Garcialebias charrua, assembly GCA_038048925.1. Classification (NCBI taxonomy): domain Eukaryota; kingdom Metazoa; phylum Chordata; class Actinopteri; order Cyprinodontiformes; family Rivulidae; genus Garcialebias; species Garcialebias charrua. Next base: position 14,343 of record JBBPBX010078658.1, read on the forward strand.
ATTTGCTCCTCTAATAAAGACAGTTCAAGAATGAAGCGAGCGGGAAGCCATTTTGTTTGTGTTGTGACGTCAAACAGTTCTTCTTCTACGGTAGATTTCTTCTTCTACACCCTTTCTTGTAACATATGCACATGTTGTAGAGGCTACTGCCACCTGCTGGCCCGTAAAAGAACAGCACTTTGCCATGCTCCGCCGTGCGTCAACCATAAACACAGGGGCGAAACTATGAACGCATTTCGCCGTGCGGCACAGTGCACGCGCGGCGCGCGCGCTCCAGCCTGCGGACCAAAGCGAAAGTCTAACTCAGCCTTAAAGAGGGCGAGAAGGACTTGTACCGATTGGCAAGACATAGGGATCAGGCTGGAAAAGATGTGCAGGTTAGGCTTATTAAATATGGGAATGGGAATGTTCTAACAAGTGAGGAGAGTGTGATGGGAAGATGGAAGGATTACTTTGAGGAGCTAATGAATGAAGAGAATGAAAGAGAAAGAAGAGTGGAGGTAATAGAAACTGTGGACCAGGAAGTGGGAAAAATTAGTGAGGGTGAAGTCCGGAAAGCTCTGAAAAGAATGAAGAAGGGGAAGGCAGTAGGACCTGATGACATACCAGTGGAGGTTTGGAAATGTCTTGGAGAGATGGCAGTGAGGTTTTTGACTCAAATATTTAATGGAATATTTGAGGGTGAGAAAATGCCTGAAGAATGGAGAAGAAGTGTGCTGGTTCCCATTTTTAAGAACAAGGGTGATGTACAGAGTTGTAGCAACTACAGGGGAATTAAGTTGATGAGCCACACAATGAAGATCTGGGAGAGAGTTGTGGAAGGAAGGCTTAGACAAGATGTGACTATCTGTGAGCAGCAGTATGGTTTCATGCCAAGAAAGAGCACCACAGATGCATCTTTGCTTTGAGGATGTTGATAGAGAAGTACAGAGAGGGTCAGAAAGAACTCCATTGTGTGTTTGTGGATTTAGAAAAAGCATATGACAGGGTGCCAAGAGAAGAGGTGTGGTATTGCATGAGGAAATCTGGAGTGGCAGATAAGTATGTTAGACTGGTACAGGACATGTATGAGGACAGCAGGACAGTGGTGAGATGTGCTGTAGGAGTGACAGATAGCTTCAAGGTGGCGGTGGGATTGCATCAAGGATCGGCTCTGAGCCCCTTCTTGTTTGTTCTGGTGATGGACCGACTAACAGATGAGGTCAGGCAGGAATCCCCATGGACTATGATGTTTGCAGATGACATTGTGATCTGTGGTGAGAATAGGGAACAGGTGGAAGACAACTTGGAGAGGTGGAGGTATGCACTTGAAAGAAGAGGAATGAAAGTCAGCCGTAGTAAGACAGAGTACATGTGTGTGAATGAGAGGGAGGCCAGTGGAACAGTGAGGCTACAAGGAGCAGAGGTCACAAAGGTGCAGGACTTCAAGTACTTGGGGTCCACTGTCCAGGAAAATGGGGAATGTGGTAAAGAGGTGAAAAAGAGAGTCCAGGCAGGATGGAGTGGATGGAGAAAAGTTTCAGGAGTGATTTGTGACAAAAAGGTGTCAGCAAAGGTCAAAGGAAAAGTTTACAAGACAGTGGTGAGACCAGCTATGTTGTATGGTCTGGAGACAGTGTCATTGACAAAAAGACAGGAGAAAGAACTGGAAGTAGCAGAAATGAAGATGCTGAGGTTCTCCTTAGGAGTGACAAGGATGGATAAGATCAGGAATGAGATAATCAGAGGTACAGCACATGTTGAACAACTGGGAGATAAAGTTAGGGAGGCCAGACTGAGATGGTTTGGACATGTCCAGAGGAGGGACAGTGGGTATATTGGTAGAAGGATGTTAGAAATGCAGCTGCCAGGAAAAAGACAAAGAGGGAGACCAAAGAGGAGATATATGGATGCAGTTAGAGAGGACATGGAGGTAGTTGGAGTGAGGACAGAGGATGCAGAGGACAGAGTGAGGTGGAGGAGGATGACTCGCTGTGGCGACCCCTGAAAAGGGAAAAGCCGAAAGAAGAAGAAGAAGAAGAATATAATAAAACAAAAACAAACAAACATAAGAAATTGTCATAACTTACGTGTGCATGTAGTCAGCTGGAGGCTCTCAACACATTTAGTCAAGTATTAGAGAATTCAGTGAGGCCTAGGTCAGAGGATATGGACATCAGAGATTGTAAAATAAATTCAAATCATGCAGGTAACAATTAATGAAGAACCCCAACTGACATAATTAGAAGTAAA
>JBBPBX010078659.1:6574-16574 GCA_038048925.1 Garcialebias charrua
CTTCTATGTGGATGACTGAGCATGTCAAGGAAGCTGCTTTTATACCCAATCATGGCACCCACCTGTTCCCAATTTGCATGTTCACCTGTGGGATATTCCAAATAAGTGTTTGATGAGCATTCCTCAAATTTCTCTGTCTTCTTTGTCACTTGTGCCAGCTTTTTTGAAACATGTTGCAGGCATCAAATTCCAAATGAGCTAATAATTGCAAAGAATAACAAAGTTTACCAGTTCGAACCTTAAGTATGTGGTCTTTGCAGTGTGTTCAATTGAATATAGGTTGAAAAAGATTTGCAAGTCATTGTATTCTGTTTTTATTTGCGATTTCCACAACGTGCCAACTTTTCTGGTTTTGGGCTTGTATATCTCATTAAAATTTAACTACAGAAACAACTAAAAAAAATTTGTTAGCTGAATATATATTAGTGTTTCTGAGTTTAATGTTTGTTAATAACTGATTACAAATCAGCTTATTTTACACGTGCATAGCAAAGATTTTCTGAGGGGCGATCTGTTAAAACTCAGAGTGGACCTACAAAAAGCAAGTTGTCCAGTAAAAAAATAAAATAAATAAATGTCATATTTTTGTCATCTGTGTATGTTTCCCATACTTGATAGACGAAATTGGTCTCTGCATTTAACCCAACCACCACCAGGTGGTGCAGTGAGCAGCCGTAGTCAGCGCCGGGGAGCTGGGGAAAATAGATGTGCACTCATAGACACCCCAAGGTGTGCCGTGGCCGGGGTTCGAACCTGGGTCCTTATTTTCAAACAGTGAACTCAGAAACACTAATTTATATATTCAGCTAACAAATATTTTTTTTACGGAGTCCCTTCTCTTTCCACACACACACCAAGCGCGCACACTTCCCACCCAAAAAAATAAATAAAATGCTAGACCGTCCCATTTCAGCAGTTTCGTCCATCCCACCCGGCCTTGTGAGTGCGTGGCCTACTCGGCCCAGCTAGGCTGGGTCCTCATGAGGACCCAGCCCATGAATTTAGACACATGTGGCTGTGTCTACAAATAAAACTAAATAAAAAATTAACAAAATAACAGTCAATTGCACCCCTAAAGTCACTGATAAATTGTCACATTAATTTCATTATCTTAGCCACAGGAGTGAGTTTAAAAACAGGATGATGTCTATATGAACTAGTTGAATGAGGTGTGTCTAAAATATCCTGATGCATGATCAATAATAATTTAAACAATTTTTTAATCTGTCCACAGGACCTGACTTTATTTTGTTAGATGTCTCTAAAATAGTTATTGAATCAAGTGTTTACATGTAGGTAAACATAGATGTTTAACAACTTGTTAAAATACACCAGAATGCAGGAAATGGCATCTACTTTATTCAAAAATTTCTGGCAAAACATTTAAGAAATGAGTTTTTACTGTTAGTAAGTTTTATTTATATAGCACATTTCACAGACATGAGAGTCACAAAGTGCTTTACAAAAGGAAAAATAAAATCATAAAATCACAGAAGTACTATACAAAAAGGTAAAACATAACAAACTCTAAAATCAATGTACAAAATTAACCAAAAGCCTGTCTGAAGAGATAAGTCTTAAGTTTTTAAATGCATCTGTTGACTCGGAGCAGCGCATTGTTAGCAAAATGTTCTGCTGTATTTGACTTGCTGCTGTTGTTGGTTGTTAATTTTTTGGTTGACACAATCTTTCCTATTTATGTTCTCATTAAATCAGGTTAGTAAATGACTTTTACCTGAAGCATGTTAAAAAATTACAAAATCTTTCGGGGGGGGGGGGTTGGCGCAACGTTTGTCACCTTTTTCATCCCTTCTGAGTTTGCAGGTATGCATANGGTGTTTTGCCAAAAATGGATTGGCTGCCAAATGGCCACAGGAGTGCACGGAAGGACTTTAACAAGATTAACGCTTAAAAACAATTATTTGTTTGCTGAAAATTATAGCAAAGATGTGTCTGAGGCTGAGCTGAACTTTTCCTTAATAAATGAACATATTGGTCAAATCCGCTGGATTTAAATAGTTTCGCTTTGTCGGATCTTCCAAACGTGCGCACACAGCGAGCAGAAAGACTGCATATCTTTAAATTTTAACAAGATAAACTCCTTAAAAATATATTTGTTTTTCTGTTGTTATAGTAAAAGTGTGTCTCAGCTGAACTTTTCTTAATAAATGTACTTTGATGGTTAAAACATGGCAAAATGAAGCTGACAAAATAAAGCGGCTTTAACATTACTAGACGCTCACCTGCCCATAATGATGACAGAATCACCTATTTATTTATTTAATTTTATTCAAACCCATTGAATTCTTCATTCTCTGTGTCGCTGGTGAAGAGTTCTGCCAACTCCTGAGGTAACAGGTACCTCTCTGGAATTGTCAGACCTCCAGAGAGCAGGAGGCCGTGCTGCGACAGAGTGAGTCCGACCAGATGAGTCTGCTGTCGGACACGTGAGCTGGGAACGCTTGGTGTGCCCCTAGCGGCAGAAAGTGGTACTGTACCCCTAGCGGCTGAAAGTGGTACTGCGCCCCTAGCGGCCGAAAGTGGTACTGCTCCATTTTTTTCGTCAAAATGAATGGAAACAGTCATATCTCAGCCAAAAATTGGTCTAAAAATATGGGGAAGAATCCATAAATATGTTGCTTCACCGTATAAGTAGCAAGACATGCAAATTAGGCAAAAAACTGCGACTTGTATGTACAATACTTTTCTGTTCTGTTAGGCTGAGTAATACATAAAGGGGGTGGGCCAAAGGGGTGTAGGTCAGTTCTGAATTGATAAATAGTGCCCGCTTCTACACATGTAGCATTCCGTTGCTTTCAACACCAGATGATCTGTGTTTGGTCGTTATACATAATTATCTGCAACGATTTTATATCTATATTCTGTTTTTTTACTTCATTTTTGTCATTCAACCTTTATTTGAGCAGATAAGTCACATTGAGCCTCGAAGACTCATTTACAATTGAGATCTGGTAGCCAGACAATAAAAGTGTGAAAAATGACACATAAGGTTTGGAGACAAAAAAAACTCCTAACACATTTTTGACCTCTGCTTGAAGATAAAAAATGTGGTAATGAAAAAAAGTCTTGCACATAATGACGCCGACATTACGCAGAAGGGGAGGAGGGGGGACTCAAAGGCGGGTGTGGGGGGGAGCTGCCGAGGACGGCAGAGGCCAGAGTCCTGAAATGATGACAGAATGTTTATTCAGCTGGGCTCCTCTGAAAAGTCTGTGGAATTCCTCAGCAGATGTTTGGGAGAGTGAGAGCATCAGGTTTACAAAACTTCTGCAGACGTGTTGAGATAAGACGGCCTGTCAAGGCCAGTCGGGGAGCCAAATTTCAGATGAACACGATTGTTTTGGGGACAAGCAGAACTTTAATGACATCTACCGTCAGTCTGTGTCGGTCCACTCGCTTTCGAAATGTCCAAAGATATATATACCAGTCACTAGTAGTGCAAAACAATACACAAAAGGGAGAGAATAAAGATCAACGCAATTAAAGCACTATTTTTTTGTTTCAACTTTACTGCATTACTGATAATAATTCATCAGTTATAAAAACAAAACACACGACCCTTCATTTTCCTTTTTTCAGCCACCAGATTTTCAGCTTCACTTTTCCAATCTCAGAACAGACGGACAGTATCCCAGAAGGTTTTAGGAAAGATGTGGTCTCAGTTCCTGCCAAGCTGTGATCACCTCAAGCTGCAACTTTCAAACCTTCTTTGAATTAATCGAATAATTAAAGTGAAGTGATTTCTTACAGTAACAATAATCAGTACTTTTCTTTGTCTGTCTGCAGAACTCCCACAACATATCTGGAAGGAGGAAAAGATTCTCACTGAGCAGCAGCTCTGTAACCAGGAGAGGAACTCCAGATTGGAGCATGAAGCACCAGAATTTTTACAGATGGATCCCAATTTTCCACACAATCAAGAGAAACAGGGGGCACCAGAACCTCCCAAGGATGAACCAGAATTTCTAGAGATAAAAGAGGAGGCCGTGACTGAAACCTGTATGGTAACTCCTGATTTTAATGAAAGAAATCAATGGGAACTGGAACCAAACTCCAGGGACCAACTCCTTTCACAAAACTCTCCTGAAGTGGAGAACCAAGATGAGGAAAGAAGCAGGAATGTAGAGCCAGGATCCTGCAGAGATGAAGAGCCAAAACAAATTAAGACAAATCTACAAACAGGAGGTTATGGTGACAATGTGGACCATCCAAACATAAAGATAGACAAAAATAAGCCTTTGTTGTGTATGACTTGTGGAAAAAAATTCAGAAAAAAATATAATTTAACAGTTCACATGAGATGTCACACAGGTGAGAAGCCTTTCTCATGTCAGACATGTGGAAAAAGATACATTGAAAGAAAAAATTTAAAATACCACATGACAACTCACACAGGTGAGAATACTTTCTCATGTCAGACCTGTGGAAAAAGCTTTAATCAGAAATTTCATGTAATCAGACACATGACAACTCACACAGATGAAAAGCCTTTCTCATGTCAGACCTGTGAAAAAGGTTTTAAAAGAAAATGTAGTTTAATCAGACATTTGATAACTCACAAAGGTGAGAAGCCTTTCTCATGTCAGACCTGTGGAAAAAGTTTTAGTCAGAAATGTGATTTAATCAGACACATGAGAACTCACACAGGTGAGAAGCCTTTCTCATGTCAGACCTGTGGACAAAGTTACAGTAATGGAAAAAGTTTCAAAAAACACATGACAACTCACACCAAATACAAACCGGATTCCAAAAAAGTTGGGACACTAAACAAATTGTGAATAAAAACTGAATGCAATGATGTGGACATGGCAAATGTCAATATTTTATTCGTAATAGAACATAGATGACACATCAAAATCATCATTGAAACAACTCGCACAAAAAATTGACATAATATACAGTCAAATGAACAAATACCGTACATTAAAATATGACAACATACGAAGACTCAGAACCTAAAATATATAATGTTGAAAATGTGATTGATACAATTTTTTTTCCTGTAGTAAAGGATAGCAAATATTATAATGACCCCTTATGACGCGTACAATAAATTGATTAAATGTTCCCTCGCCCGGACGTGGGTTACCGGGGCCCCACTCTGGAACCAGGCCCGGAGGTGGGGCACGCTGGCGAGTGCCTGGTGGCCGGGCTTTTACCCATGGAGCCCGGCCGGACACAACCCGAAGAGGAGACGTGGGTCCCCCTTCCCATGGGCTCACCACCTGTGGGAGGGGCCAAAGGGGTTGGGTGCAATGTGGGATGGGTGGTGGCCGAGGGCGGGGACCCTGGCGGTCTGATCCTCGGCTACAGAAGCTGGCCATTGGGACGTGGAATGTCACCTCTCTGGTGGGGAAGGAGCCTGAGCTAGTGTGTGAGGTTGAGAGGTTCCGGCTAGAAATAGTCGGACTCACCTCAACGCATGGCTCTGGAACCAGTTTCCTTGAGAGGGGTTGGACACTCTTCCACTCTGGAGTTGCCCCTGGTGAGAGGCGCAGAGCAGGAGTGGACATACTTGTTACGTTGGGGTTCACCCCAGTGAACGAGAGGGTAGCCTCCCTCCGCCTATATGTGGGGGGACGGGCAACACTGGATCAGCTCTACAACCTCAGCAGGGTCCTTGAGGGTGCTTGGGATTTTGCCCAACCAGTTTACATACCATACCATACCATTTTATTTATAAAGCACTTTAAACAGGAACAAGTCCACACCAAAGTGCTGGACAAACAAACACGCAACAGGCAACACAGACAATGAAGTACAACACGAAAAACATAAAAGCACTGCAGATCAAAATAAAACGATCAAATACCAATCAGCGGGTGTTGAAAGCAACAGAATAGTAGTGAGTTTTTAACCGGGATTTGAAAACTGTGAGAGAGGGGGCCTGTTTGATGAGCAGCGGTAACTCATTCCAGAGTCTGGGGCCAGCTACAGAGAAGGCCCTGTCACCTCTGCGCTTAAGGCGAGTTTCTGGACATGTGCTTTGTGGACTTGGAGAAGGCATTCGACCGCGTCCCTCTGGGGCCCTGTGGGGGGTACTCCGGGATTATGGGGTACCAGGCCCTTTGATACAGGCTGTTAGGTCCCTCCGGTGTCAGAGCTTGGTCCGCATTGCCGGCAGTAAGTCAGGCTCGTTTCCAGTGAGAGTTGGACTCCGCCAAGGTTGCCCTTTGTCACCGATTCTGTTCATAACTTTTATGGACAGAATTTCTAGGCGCAGCCAAGGTGTTGAGAGGATCCGTTTTGGTGGCCTTAGAATCACTTCTCTGTTTTTTGCAGATGATGTGGTCCTATTGGCTTCATCAGATCGTGATCTACAGCTTTCACTGGAGCGGTTTGCAGCCGAGTGTGATGCGGCCAGGATGAGGATCAGTTCCTCCAAATCCGAGGCCATGGTCTTGAGCCGGAAAAGGGTAGTGCCCTCTCCGGGTCGGGGAGGAGGTCCTGCCCCAAGTGGAGGAGTTTAAGTATCTCGGGGTCTTGTTCACGAATGAGGGAAAACTGGAGCGTGAGATCGATAGGCGGATAGGTGCAGCGTCTGCAGTGAAGCGGGCACTGTACCGGTCTGTCGTGGTGAAGAGAGAGCTGAGTCAAAAGGCAAAGCTCTCAATTTACCGATCGATCTACGTTCCCACCCTCATCTATGGTCATGAGCTTTGGGTTGTGACCGAAAGAACGAGATCTCGGATACAAGCGGCTGAAATGAGTTTTCTCCGCAGGGTGTCTGGACTCTCCCTTAGAGATAGGGTGAGAAGCTCAGTCATCCGGGAGGGACTCGGAGTAGAGCCGCTGCTTCTCCACATCAAGAGGAGCCAGTTGAGGTGGCTCGGGCATCTGGTTAGGATGCCTCCTGGACGCCTCCCTGGTGAGGTGTTCCGGGCATGTCCCACCGGGAGGAGACCCAGAGGAAGACCCAGGACACGCTGGAGGGACTATGTTTCTCGGCTGGCCTGGGAACGCCTTGGGATTCCCCCGGAGGAGCTGCTCCAAGTGGCTGGGGAGAGGGAAGTCTGGGCCTCCCTACTTAGGCTGCTACCCCCGCGACCCGACCCCGGATAAGTGGAAGAGAATGGATGGATGGATGGATGGATGAATATTATAATGAAGAGCAGTTTAATGACATCAATATGACAAATGGAAGTCTCTCTATTATTCACTTCAATAGTAGAAGTATAAATGCAAATATATGATACCACATTTTTTTGTTTGGGTAAAGATATATGTGAAGTCAAATCAGAAAAAGGAAGAAAAAAAAGAAAAAGAAAAAAAAAAAACATGCAGTCACATGGACCTAAAAGTGGGCCGGACAATGAGAGAACAGGAAGCAGAAGAAAAGAGGAAGAGGAAGTCAAACAAATGGGAGTAGTGGACTCTTGACAAGAGATCTTTGTCAACCTGTGTGGAACTGGATGAATCTGTGAACGGGTGAAGAGGCAGCCGGTAAGACTAACCATATTGTTTGTAAGATTGAACTTTAAGGCTGCCTACATTCCTCCAGCTGGGCTTCCAGGGTGTCGGTCAGCTATTACCACCCATTAGCAGCAACATATGAACTGAATATGAACTGAAGTGGTGGATTGTGGTTGTGGAACCTGGAGTTGATTAATTGTTTATTATTGAACTGATTGTTGTGTTGTTGGGTGGTGGATTTGGATGTTAAATTAACTAAAAGTTATTTATATTAAATATTTATGATTAACATTAAAAAGTAGATGTTTAATAAATGTAAATGTTATGTAGAAGGTGTAGAAGGAAATATTAACTTGAAATGCGCTTTAAAGTTTAAAGTTACTAAAGTTTAAGTAGTTACTGGTTCATTTAATTTGGACTACTTTGAGTTTAATTCATGATGGGTTGCTCAGTATTATTTATGTAATTTATATAATTTAGTTTCTGTGTAATTTAGTGAATATAATTTATGTAAAAATGTATTTAGAAGTAATTGTATGTTCCTTTGGGTTTGTTTAAAGTTTTTTACCTGCTTCTGGACCAAATAGGAGCATTTCTTGACACTAATAAATAAATGGTGGTCAAAAAGAAGAAAATTGCTTGGTCCTTTGAGTAAGACCCTGTTAAATCAAGTTTGCATGCATTTATCCATCCCTTCTCAAGTGGGGAAGCCGCACAGTTTAAGAAGATAACTTGACAATATAGAACAGATGTTGGAGTTGATAAAGACAGAATTTGTCAAAATACAAACTTGGTTTAAACTCAATAAATTATTATTAAATCTAGGTAAAACTAACTACATGATAATCGATAAAAAGAAAATTGTTGATGTTCCATTTAAAATTGAGGGTGTTGAGATTTGTAGAGTGAGTGAGGTGAAGTATAAGGGTGTTATCGTTGATGACAAACTTACATGGAAACAACACATAAATTCTGTAAGAATAAAAATAGCTAAATCCATTGCAGTACTGTATAAAGTCAGGGACTTATTAAACGATAAAGCTCTGTATTTGTTGTATAACACAATCATTGTTCCACACTTAAAGGTGCCGTCTGCAGTTTCTGTAATACGCTGGCACTTAGAAAAATTTTGAACAGAGACACGTTTCTGGTCCCTCCTCACTCGGAGCCATATATGACTCAGCTCCACCTCGCTCGCGCTGCAGCCTGGAATGCTCCGCCTCCACTACATCTTGTCTCAGGCGCTGCAAAGTTCTGTGATTATATGTTAATAAAACGTTCTAAAAAATAAAATAAAAACATGGAGCACTGGTCCAGCAACACAAAAACACCCTGAAATCAGCAGAGCTTCACGCAGCCACGTTGGACATGATTTAATTCGCTCGTGACTTCCTCATTTCTGTCAGTCAAGGTCTGGAGGAAGAAGCGATCACTTGACTTTTGGCAAAAAAACAAAAAAAAGTCCAGAGCAGGGATGAAGAAGGGATATTTAATACATTTGTGTCACATACAAAACAGTTTTGCATCGCTTTGCAATTATTTCAACGAGAACCTGCGCGTCAGCAGCAGGGTTGACAGGCGGGGGCGTGGGTTGGGGGCGGGCGTGGGTTAGAGGGTGAGAAGTTAGAAGCTCTGTTTTTATTGGCTGGCTGTTTTTATTGGCTGGCTGTTTTTATTGGCTGGTTAACCTCGGTGCGCGCTGGTTTTTATAAATGCTTTTATTACCACCGGGAGACGCCAGAGGACTATAGTTTTTTCAGATATTACCTGTCAAACATCAATAGCCTATATCAAGAGATAGTGGCAGAGTGAAGAAATATGTTTAAAAAATAACTTACATACAGCAGCTTTAATCTATTGTATTGATGTTTGGGGGAAAGTGTGTAAAACAATTACAAAGCCTATTTTTATTTTACAGAAAAGCTGTAAGAATTATCACTAGAGAGTATTACTGTCATCCATCAAGTATATTATTTTATCAACTGAAGTTATTGAAGTTCTATGATTTGGTAGATTATAATACGTTATCAGTTATGTATAGGGCATTACCTTTAAATATCCAAATGCATTTTTTTAAAAGACAAAGTTGTTATAATCTTAAGTGGACAGAGATATTTGTCAAACCAAAATTCAGAACTAGTTTGAAGGGACGGTCTACTACATCAATCCAGGGAATTGGATTATGGAATGGTTTGGAGAATGAAAAATGCCAAGTCAATGTGTACATTTAAGAAAATGATCAAAACTGATTTGTTAAAAAAATATATGAAGTAGCGTAATGTGTATTGTATTAGTTAGAAAAATTTGAAAGAGTTATTCAGTTTGTACTGTTACTGGAAGATTATTATTGAATGAACTGATTGTTTGGAAAAAAGGGGCAGATATAATAAGATTTTTTTCTCTTTCTGCTACCTTTCATTTTTTGTATTTTGTATGTTATCATTTATGGGATTGTTTTGTATTTTAAAAAATGAACAAATTTTATATTAAATAAAACGTTTAATCTGAGTAAATGTAACATTTTAAAGAAAAAATATGTTTATTCAAAATTTCACAGTGTCAACAA
>JBBPBX010078661.1:0-14611 GCA_038048925.1 Garcialebias charrua
TACACAGGACCGAAATTGCATTTCTCTCAGTCCCTCGGTGCAACAGTAACCATCTAAACACTAAAACATTTAATACACATAAGCATAAAATAGTAAAAAAGTGTAACACTGTCCTGAGTTTTTTCATAATAGTATAAAAGTATGAAAATTAACACCAACACTGAAACACCAAACACCCCTAAAACACCAAACACCCAATGAACATAAGCATAAAATGAAATAATAAAAGTGTAATACTGTCCTGAGTTTTTGCATAGTAGTATAAAAAGTATAAAAAGTATATCTATAAAATAAACTGAAGGTTCTAGCATTGACATTTGCAAAGAGTGGCACAGCAGCATATAAGTTAATGTACACAGTATATGTATGAGGTAGTTGATGTTGGTATAGAGGCAAAGTGGCATATGCAGTGAGGCACATAAGGCACATTTGGCATCCTTAGATAAGGCTAGTCAGAGAATGCTGTATATGTATCTGCAGTAGTGTAGATAAAAGTAGTGTAAATGTAAACAGTAGTAATAAATGTAAAGCAGTAGTAATAAATGTAAACAGTATTAATAAATGTAAACAGTGAATGTAAACAGTAGTATGACTATAGGCAGTAATGTAATACAAACATTAGTGCAAATATGAGAAGTAGTGCAAACTGAATGAACACATGACCGAGAGTTTAGTGAATAACCCGTTTGATGACACAGAGTCCAGTGTTAAAAACTTTGTGTTGAGTGGTAATGTGTGAGAAAGTTTTTTGTGTTAAGGCAGTTCAAATGGGAGGGGAGGCAGAGCAGGCAGAGTGTTTAGCATTCTGACTGCCTGATGAACAGAGCTGTCTCTCAGTCTGCTGGTACGAGCCTGGAGACTCCTCAGTCTCCTCCCTGATGGCAGCAGTCTAAAGCGGCTGTGTAGTGGGTGTGTGGGATCACCTGCCATGCGGTGGGCTTTCCGAGTGAGGCGTTTGCTGTGTAAGTCCTGCAGTGAGGGCAAGGAGGTGCCGACGATCTTCTCAGCTGCTTTCACGATGCGCTGGAGGCTCTTGCGGCAGGATGCAGTGCATGCACCAAACCACACAGTGATGCAGCTGGTCAGGACACTTTCTATGGCACCTCTGTAGAAGGTGCACATGATGGAGGTTGAAGCTCCAGCCCTTTTCAGCTTGCGGAGAAAGTAGAGGCGCTGGTGAGCCTTCTTCGCCAGTGCTGCAGTGTTCCTGCTCCAGGACAGGTCCTTTGAGACGTGCACTCCCAGGAACTTGGTGCTGTCCACTCTCTCCACTGCGGTGCTGTTGATGGTCAGAGGGGCATGTTGTGCATCCCTCTTCCTGAAGTCCACGACAATCTCCTTTGTCTTCTCCACGTTGAGAGTGAGATTGTTGTGTCCGCACCACAAGGCCAAGCGGCTCACCTCGTTCCTGTAGTCCGTCTCATCGTTGTTGCTGATGAGACCTACCACTGTTGTGTCGTCCGCAAACTTGATGAAGTGGTTGGAGCTGTACGATGGTGTGCAGTCGTGTGTTAGCAGGGTGAATAGAAGGGGGCTCAGCACACATCCTTGTGGGGCCCCTGTGTTCAATGTCAGAGTCAGAGAGAGTCAGAGAGTCTTTATTGTCATTTGCACCGCATGTGGTACATGAGATGAAAACGAGATTATGTACACGAGGTCCCAGTTACATCCAACAACAATGAAAGAGAAAAACAGTAATAACATCTAGAACTAACTAAGAAAAGCATCAACTAGTAATACACTAAGCCTAATATAGTGGGAATAAACAGCAGCACGAACATGAGTTTGTATGAGCAGATGGTCACAGATGAATACAGCAACAAGAAAACAGATCAGCATCAGCATGATGTGATATTTTGCAGTGTTTATTTTTTTATTTTATTTTTATTTATTCATGAGTCTAACAGCCTCAGGGTAGAAGCTGTTCCTCAGTCTAGTGGTTCTACATTTGATGCTCCTCAACCTCCGTCCTGAGGGGAGTGGGGCAAAGAGTGAGTGTGCTGGGTGAGTGAGGTCTTTCATGATGCAGGTGGCTCTTTTCCTGCATCTGGAGGTGTAAATGTCTGTGATGGTGGGGAGACTGACTCCAACAGACTTCTGTGCAGCCTTCACCACTCTCTGCAGAGCTTTCCTCTCTTCAACTGTGCAGCCTCCATGCCACACGTTGATGCTGGAGCACAGGATGCTCTCCACTGCACACCTGTAGAAGGAGGTGACTGGGCTGCTCAGACCAGCTCGTCTCAGCCGTCTGAGGAAGCATCCTGTGTGATGTGATGGTGTGATGTGATGGTGCTAGATGTGTTACTCCCGATCCGTACTGTCTGTGGTCTCCCGGTCAGGAAGTCTAGCAGCCAGTTACACATTGAGGTGTTCAGCCCCAGACTGTCCAGTTTATGAATGAGCTGTTGGGCTAAGAACATATGATGAGATGAAATCATGTGTTTAATACAGAAGTGGGTTGAGCCTAACCAGGGGTTGCTAGGTGAGGGGCTGGACTCATGTTGGGGTGGGTTGTCCTAGCGCTTGTGACGTCAAAAGCGCGATTGATTTAAAAACGAAACCTATCTTATCACAGTAAAATAAATCTACTTAGAGTAAATAAACCACTGGGTGCATTTTTTTGGCCTTAGGACTGTTTTTTTATGATGTAAATACCCAAAGTTGAGTAAAAAAAACATTAAAAAGTGAATTTTGCATGTGTGGTCCCCTTTAAATCAATCAACTTTATTTATAAAGCACATTTTAAAAACCACAGGGTGAACCAAAGTGCTGTACAATAACATAAAAGACAAGTTAATTAAAGACTATAAAAAGCATACAAAAATAAATAAATACATATACTGTACCAGTCTTACTGCAGGTGTGTTAACATGCCATAAAAGATAAGATCACGTGTTAAAAGCCAAGGTATAAAAGTGTGTTTTTAGAAGGGATTTAAAAACCGGAAGAGAGAAGGCCTCTCTGACACTGAACAGTTCCACAGCCTGGGAGCAACAACGCCAAACCCTCTATCACCTCTGAGCTTCAACCTAGTTTCGAGGACTGTCAGCAGCAACTGCTCAGCTGATCTGAGATCGAGGAGGGCAGGAAGGTTGAAGCAGCTCAGACAAATATGGTTTTGCAACTTTATCAAGCACCTTGTGCATAACTAAATAATAAAAAAATGTTTTTAATACATCTTTATTGTAAAAATAGTAAATTGGAAAATACATGGGTTTAAAGAAGGCAACAAGGTAGGATTATGAATTGGGTTTAAAAATTACAGCTCATGAGGTACTCATTATAGCATGACATCTCTTTCACAACATTCTGTCAAAGCCTTTATCGTGTTCTTCTTCTAGTGGTGGCTACTAGTAAATAGCTTGAGGGAACACTACTGCCACCATGTGGTAAGACGAGTAGGATTCTGGACCCCGCCCACAGAAGGGGTACAAAAAAGCTGTGGAAACAGAACTTAGATGTGACCCGACCCGAACTGAGCCGACCCGTGCCGACCGGTGGAAAAGGGGCATAAGAGCCAGCATCTCTTTTTTTAAGGCACTGATATTGGCTATCTCTGTGTCAAGAGAGATTTTTCCAGACTGGATAACCATATTCCTGTCATCAATGCACTGCAGTACTTGGAGCCAGACAGTGAGTAGGACAATAGCATCGAATGTCATGAAGTAGCTTTTTAGACCAGTAGCCTCTGATCTGGCCTCATTGGTAAGACTACATGCTGTAAGTATGCTGTCAAGGGCATCAATGACAGAGGGAAGGTGTTGTGCTACAGGTTTAACAGCCATGATTCTTGCACTCCAGCGGGTGTCTTAGAGGTGATGCAAAGAGCAACCTGTTTTCTCTTTGTAGATGGTCCAGTGTTCTGGGCTGGCATTAAACAGTGAGTAAAGGCGATTGATGCAGCCAAAAACTTTTGCAACTTCTGGGCTTGTTTGTGAAGCATTCACACCAACCAAATTTAAGGTGTGGGAGGCACAGGGTGAAAATGTAGCTAGATGGTTTTTCTTTAGTATCTGGGCTTGGACCCCTTTAACCCTTCCTGACATGTTCGCCCCATTGTCGTATCCTTGTCCTCTGCAGTCTCCAATGTCGATCCCTTTGTCATGAAGCACATTTTCAATCATGTCTACTAGCTCACTCCCTGTTTTTTTGTGAAAGTCCTTAAATTCTAAGAACCATTCCACGATCTCCCAGTCATCTGTTTCTTTCTTATAACTCCCATAGCTATCTAAGGAGCACCATATTCTGCTCAGTGTGGGAAATGTCTGGTGTGGCATCACAAATGACTGAAAAATAAATAGCATCCTCCCTTTCCTTTAAAATCGTTTTCAAAACCTTCTGCCACATATATCAATAAACTCGTTCTGAATGTCAGAGCTAAGATAATGTGTCAGCCTGGTGCCTTGTTTTTTGTCCCTGACTTTTTGCAAGTGCTCATGAAGCAATGGATCGTAATGAAACAAAAGCTCTAGTGTGCCTAAGACATTTCCATTTTGGATATCATCTAGGTCTTTAGTTTTCCCCCTGAAAGGTAAATTCCTTGATGCCAAGTGAAGTGTTACATCCAGGATTCTCTTCAAGAGAGCTTTGTTTTTCTCAGTTTCTGTCTGGATTTGTTTTTGCAGCTGACAGTCAATGCCATTAACAGCCATTACTGACTGTTGCAAATGTTTCCACTTAAAGTAGCTGTCTCTGTGTGCCCTATTCTTCTCATGCATAGGGAATTTATAATGCATTTGACGCCACTTTACATCAGACATTTTATTTCCATTTTGACTGTTCAGTGCACTAAGAGAAGGTCTTTTTTGCAAATGGGAGAAAAGCAGACATGGGATGCAGTAAAGAGCATTAGTAGATTTGCTATAAGTTAGCCAGTCTCTCTTCACCTTTTCCCTCCCGTTGGCTGCCTTACTGTACAATAAGTATTCTGGGAATGGTTTTCCCTCAGAATCCTGTGGTAGTACAGCTTCCTCATCTGTGGTAGCCAGTGCCCTCACAATAGCCTCTCTGTCCTTTTCAGTCAAGTCTGCTGGCCACAAACCTGGGTCAACATCTGCTGTATGACTTTTTCTGTCTTCTTCCACCATGTCCTTCTCATCCTCATCATCACTGTTTCTTTCCTTTTCTTCTTCCTCCACTTCCACACATAGTCCTCCTTCTAAATGAGAGGGCCCTGGCTCTGTAGGATGTACACAATGTGGTATACAGTAAAGTAAATATAATACAATACACCACAACCAATAAATGACACTAGAACTATAGAAAATTACATACCAACAGTATCTGTGTTTATAGATGTCATTTAACGGCCATAATTCAATCCAAACGAACCCATCAAACTAGATTGTTGTAATATTACCTGTAACTTAAATGCAACTTAAGGTAGGATGCTTGCTATTTACAACCATCCATCCTTCAGTTCAGACAGGAGGCTGTTTTTAATACACAAAATAATTCTTAGATAATCATACCCTTTTTAATTCTGCCATTTTTAACTTTCGTTTTGAACGACCGGTTGATGATAATGAGATCTCGTGGCACGCCCTTCAAAGATCTGCTTACATTAACTCCGCCCTCCAAAGGCAGACGAGGATGTCTGAAGTGACGCTGAGCTGTAACTGGACCACGTAACGTATTTATTGTGTGGGACAGATCAGACGTGTACAAGTTGTCGTGCCATTTTTAATTTTTCCTGTAATAAATGTCCAACTCCCTCCTGACGTCTCCCTCCCTCTCCCTGTGCGCGCGAGCTGGAGGTAGACGTCTCCCTCCCTCTCCCTGTGCGCACGAGCTTGAGGTAGACGTCTCCCTCCCTCTCCCTGTGCGCACGAGCTTGAGGTAGACGTCTCCCTCCCTCTCCCTGTGCGCGCGAGCTGGGCCCGGCACACATACACACACACACACACACACAGGTTTGTCAGTGAGGTTTATCGGTAGTAGTTTGTCCTGCTAATGACCAAAGGTGGGCGCATGAACGCTAGAGACCGCTAAAGCGCTATTCCGCTTACAGTGGACCTAAACTTTTTGTCAGCGTTTTTGTGAATTCACTAACTTTTATAATTCATAAGCGGATTTGTGCTATTTTTATTTAAAATGCAGTACCGCTAGGGATGGGAATTGATAAGAAATTATCAATATCGATGCCTTTATCGATGTCATTTATCGATTCGATTCCTTATCAATTCTGTTATCAATTCTCATTTGGGTAATAAAATATAGTAAACCATTTGTGTTCATAAAGAATTTATTTATGGATATTTTCCCATATTTTTAGACTCATTTTTCGCTCTGATTCTTCGTTTTTCATTTTTGGCGAAAATGGTGCAGTACCAGTTTCGGCCGCTATAGAGGCGCTGTAGGCAGCAGCCAGCAGAGGACTCAGAGAGTGAAGAGGAAGAGTGGCCACTTCCAGAAGTTTCTACTTGCTGTGTTCGAAAAAAGCCTCCTTTGGTCGGACTGACTCTGTCGCTGCCCGCTCCCTGCTGTGGATGTAGCTGTTTTTGTTTGCAAGATACCACTCATAACCACACCGCGGATTTTTAAATCCAGCTGATTTCACATTTGGTTCAGCTCAGGAGCCCGTCTGCTATAGTGAGGTAAGAAATATATTTTTAAGCGTTTATTTAGCTAAATTTAAAGAAACAAAGCGTCCGGTTTGACCCGCCTGGCGCCTGCATAAAAGTCAGCGAACTTTTTTTTTTAATCCAGCTGATTTGAACATTTCGTTAAACTCAGGAGTACGTCTACTATTAAGTCAGCTAAGAATTATATTTTTTAAGCGTTTATTTAGCTAAATTTAAAGAAAGAAAGCGTCCGGTTTGACCCGCCTGGCGCCTGCCTAAAATTCCGCGAACTTTTTTTTTTAAAATCCAGCTGATTTGAACATTTCGTTAAGCTCAGAAGGACGTCTGCTATGAAGTCAGCTAAGAAATATTTATTTTTTTCGGGCGCGGCGCATGTCTGTGATGTCAGCGCTTAAATACGTCACCACCAGGAGTCTGCAGAACCGATAAGCTGAATCGTTAAGACAAGCATCCTACAATTCCATGGAATTGGACTTTTAAGAACCGGTTCTCTAACAGAACCGGTTCTCGGTTCCCATCCCTAAGTACCGCTAATAACTAATTATCTATCAGTAAAAACCAATAAACTTATTTACAAGCTCTTATGCTGCTTGTTTTTTACCTTTTTCCCCACCGTAAGAGCAGAGAGGAGGAAGGGTTGGAGGGGGGAGGGAGGGTTGGAGGGGGGAGGGGGGCAGAGCTGAGAACAGACTCGGCTCTACCATGTAGGTAAATGCCTGGGGGTCCCATTTCAGCAGTGGCCCCGGCCCCGCCTCGCCCCGTGCAGTCACCTACATCACTAACATTGCTCATGCTTGTTAATGTACATTTAACATAAAAATAATTATAGTTACGATGAAAACGATCATTAAATATACGCAATAAAAAAACGGTCGATTTCTTTATCCCCCTACTAAAAATGGACTATTCCATCTTCCGGGTCATAGTTGAACTCAGGGGCTAATTCTGTAGCTGGCTGCGCTCGGTGTCTTCATAAATCCTTAAAAAAAACCTCTGTTTCAAGCCAAATTAACGTGGCCGGATGATTTTAAGGTGTGTTTTGTGTCGACCATTCGACGGTGAGTCGTTATTTTTATGTATTTTAGTTACTTTTCATTAAATCTGTTGACTACCTATAGACGCTAACTGTGTCTGCCGGTTGGTTGTGCTGGGTTACTAATGGAAATCCTTAGAGAACCCAGCTGTTTCAAGCCAAATTAACGTGGCCGGATGATTTTAAGGTGTGTTTTGTGTCGACCATTCGACGGTGAGTCGTTATTTTTATGTATTTTAGTTACTTTTCATTAAATCTGTTGACTACCTATAGACGCTAACTGTGTCTGCCGGTTGGTTGTGCTGGGTTACTAATGGATAAATCCTTAGAGAACCCCGCTGTTTCAAGCCAAATTAACGTGGCCGGAGTATTTTATTGTGCGTTTTGTGTCGACCATTCGACGGCGAGTCGTTAGTTTCATGTATTTGGGTTACTTTCATGTATAAATGCGGTGGCGACACACCCGTGTATTTGAGATTTAAACGTGGTTTTAGGGATTAAAAGATCATTCTATTTTTTGTTAATTTCGTGGCCGAATAGAATATATGTACGTAAAGTATTAAATAAATCCTTTGATTTTTGTAATTTCATCCTTTTAGGATCATTTTTGTTACTTTTCAGTTGGCAGTGTAGTGCAAATATTGATAACGCTGCCGGCTATATATAAATATATATAATATATAAATATATAAATAGCGGATTAGATTAGCTTCCCCTAATTTTCATAAGACATTTGTGCTTTTGAAATTGTGGACCTAAAAAAATTAATAAGCGTTTTAGAAATTGTGGAACTAATTTTTTAATTAGCGGTGCCCAGCTTTGCTAATGACACATAAACCAACACACACACAGCAACATGCTGCATCGCTGTTCATTCAAGCGTCCCATCTTATCTGAAAACTATCAATTTTAAATCTGCTTAGTGCGCACTCCATTATCTGGGCCAGGAGGGTCAGAGAGTTAGCTGGCTAGACTGTGACATTTTTAGCCATGAAATCAAGAAAAACAACCGTCACGTATTTTTATACTGAAGTGGGTGGAGCCGCACCAGGGGTTGCTGGTGAGGGGCTGGATTCAGGGTTGAGGTGGGTTGTCCTGGCGCTTGTGACGTCATAAGCGCAATCGATTTCAAAACGAAACCTATCTTATCACAGTAAAATAAATCTATTTAGAGTAAATAAACCACTGGGTGCATTTTTTTGGCCTTAGGACTGTTTTTTTATGAAGTAAATACCCAAAGTTGAGTAAAAAAAACATTGAAAAGTGAATTTTGAATATGTGGTCCCCTTTAAAATTAGCTCTTTTTTATTACTCATTACTGTTAGTGCTAGCTTAAGATAACTTACCAAAAGCCGTCTGCGCGCGCCGCAATGAGCTGTTCCTTTTTGAGGCTAAAAATAGCTTGTTCCTCATCAGCCCTTTTAGGTCCTCTCGTTGCATGCGGCGCTTTTGGGAGCGATCTCTTTTTGATTTAAAACAACCACAGCTGCAACAAAGTGCTGTACACATGAAATTAAGAACATTTAAACAAAAGATGAGATGAAATCAGGAAAAACAACCGTCACGTCTATTATACTGAAGTAGGTTGAGCCGCAGCAGGGGTTGCTAGGTGAGGGGTTGAACTAAAGGTGCGGGGGGATTGTCCTGGCGCTTGTGACGTCACAAGCGGCAGTATTTGAAAACGAAACCTATCTTATCACAGTAAAATAAATATACTTAGAGTAAATATACCACTGGGTGCATTTTTTTGGCACTATAGGACTGTTTTTTTATGAAGTACATACCCAAAGTTGAGTAAAAAAAACATTAAAAAGTGAATTTTGCATCTGTGGTCCCCTTTAAAAATTTGTAGCCCAAGAATATTTAGTTAAGCATACAAATATGCTTATTGTCATTGTGCATTTTAGGCAACATTTCTAAATTATATTACTTGTTGGTTTTGGTATTATTTGTAGATATTCAAATTCTACTAAGCAATCTTGATACAACAAAATATCAGTAAAGAAGACGGACTATCTAGTAAATTAATTTGAATATCTACAAATAGAATCAAACCCAACAACAAATGCATCTTAATGTAATTAAGAAATATTGCCTATAATAATAATAATAATAAAAAAAAGTTAAACTTTTCATGTTTTTCTACCTGGAATACTGCATAATGACATTACCTAAAACAAATGACAGTAAGCATATTTGTATGCTTAATCTAATCTGGTCTACAAAATAAAAATATGTATCTTATTATCTTTTGTTGAGTTAATCTAAGATTTTGTCACTTCCGCCTCTTGGTTCAGTAATTTTAATGAAAAAGACCTGTCTGTGGTTGGATGGTGATGTGTGGTTCATAAAACTTGGGTTGCGAGCTCAGAGCCGCGATGACAGACAACAGACAGAGAAGAGAGGGAGGGAGCTGCGGGAGCAAAAAAAAAAAGAGGAGCCCCGCCGCCGGCAGAGACACGACGAGCAAGCGTGGTGTGCGCATGTGTTCTGAACGCAAACACGCTTCAAATTATTGTTAGTTCATATATCTGCTCTCAAATCGGTGGTAACATACTGCACACTCAAACTGATGGCATAATATGCCATTGTGAAATGGAGGCTAAGCTAGCGAACAGGTTGATAATCACGTACATCTCTACCCACCTTTCTTGGGCAAAAACTGTGTTACAAATCGACACCCTTTCCTTTGTCTGTCTTCCTTTTCTTTTTTCTCTTTCCTTTTTTGACAGCCTGATTTTACGATTTTTCTGGGCAGCATGTTTGTTACTCTGTCATCCTCTGACTGCAAAGTAACACCAGCAGCGTCAAGTGAGCTAAAGCAGCTAGGAACATACCATTTCATGCAGATACAGGGGGGTGTTTGTTAAATATGAGGATGTTTGCTTTTTGGTCTGGGAGAGATAATATTTAAGTTTTTACTGTTAAAACAAGTAAAAACAAAGCTACTACCATTAATGTATTATTATCAGGGGCCCACCACACCATGAATAAAAAAAGGCCAATCTGGGACCCCTGTCAGTCAAGGGCCCTTGGAATTGTACCAACTTTTACCCCCCATACGGCGCCCCTGAGCCTATGCTACATACTCAGCTTCACACGTTGAAACTGTTTGCTGCTTCTTCTTTCTCCACGAAGCGATAGCTCCTTTTGCATTTAGGCTAAAGCAGTAACCTGTTGTGCTCTTTCTGTCCATCACATCATTGGCCCAATCGGCATCTGAATATCCTATCGGCTCCAGTTTAGTGTTACACTTCTTATAACACATCTCATAGTCTTTTGTTCCTCGTAAGTACCTGTACACATGCTTCACAGCAATCATATGTTTCTCTCTGGGATCAGACATATATTTTGACAGTCAAGATTCAAGTTCCTTTATTATCCCCGAGGGGCAATTAGATTTGCAGTCAATAGGTGTGCACAGTTTCATACATACATATGCACTTACACACACATACACATATAAACACAAGACAATAAAACATTAAAATAACAGTGTTAAAATTAGTGTGCATTAAGAAACCTAATTGCTACTGGGATAAATGAGTTTTTAAATCTGTTTGTTCTACATTTGGGTTGTAGAAACCTGCGTCCAGATGGAAGCAACCTGCTTACAATCCAGCTGATATCAGGCCTAGTACAGGTCATGATGTAGATGAGGCTGCCCAGCATTTCTGTATTTTCTTTGGTCAGTTTGTTCCCCCTCTGGAACTAAATCACATTTGATTTCACTCAGGGTGGCTCTGGGTTTACACTCAGCCATGCCAAACCTTTCCAATATTTTCTCAATATATCTGGACTGGCTCATTTTTATTGAACCTTCACTTTGTGTGAAATCAATCCCAATAAACTGTGTAAGGTGACCAAGATCTTTCATTTTAAACTTACTTATCAGTTTCTCTTTGACCTCTCTCATGCAGGTCTCATTGCTCGCAGCCACAACTATATCATCGACCCACACTAACAGAATTACTTTTTCTTCTTCAGAAAACCTTGTGTAGATACAACGATCAGCTTGACTCTGTTCAAATTCATTCAACATCAGGAACTCATGAAGCATCATGTTCCAGTTCCTCCCAGATTGTTTAAATCCGTAAATACTGTAGACTTATTTAGATTACACACAAGTTGTTTACCCCTCTTTGATTTTACCTGAAAACCTTCGGGTGGATCCATGTATATCTCATGGTCAATGGGTGCATGTAGATATGCGGCCTTAACGCCCATCTGGTTCAGTGTCAAGTCATGTTGTGCAGCTAATTGCATCAACACACGTAAGCCCCTTTCATAAGACAGCTCAGTCCGGGCCTGATGCGTGTTCGGTCCTCCAACGAGCATTCAGAAAAAACACGAAGGCGCATAGGCGAGTTAATTTTACTCGCCTCTGATCCGCCAGCAGAGGTAGTGTCAGGGCCGGATCCGAGCCGGGCAGACCCACTTGTGAATGCAACCCGCGGATCCATGCTCAGAATATGATGATGGCAACAGTGAGCGACTGCAAGATTAATCAACAAGCAGATTTATTAACAAGGGAATATTAAAAATGACACGAAACAGCAACTTGTAAAAGTTAGTTTGGCTCTTTTTTTCTCTCTCTCTCTGAACAGCGGAGGAGCATTGTGTGTGCGCGCGCTACAGCGGAGGAGCATTGTGTGTGCGCGTGCTGATCAGTGCAGCTGTAGATGTGAGGAAATGTTAAAAATGACACAAAACGACAACTTGTAAACGGCTGACGTCTGTCCCACAATAAATACGTTGCGGTCCAGTTCAGCTCAGCTGCGTTCTGCTCCACGCCTCTTTTGGATCCGCGCTGCGGGTTCACTTATGAAAACATTTATGTGAGTAGGACCTGCCCGCCTTCAACTGTGGTCTTATGAATGACATAGGAGGATTAATAAGAAGGATTAAAGCCGGACTGGTCTGTGCGACAATTGTGCGGATTTGACTTATGAAAGGGGCTAAAGTGACGTCAGGTTTGCAGTTGGAGAGAATGTCTCTGAATAGTCAAGTCCTTCTACCTGGCTATATCCCTTTGCGACATACCTCGCTTTATATGTCTCATTGTTTTTGTCATCTCCCTTAAGAGCGTACACCCACCTTCCCCCAACTGTCTGTCTACCCTCTGATAACGGTACTAGTGTAAAGGTGTTGTTCTTTTTAAATGACATAATTTCTTCTCTCATTGCCTTTGTCCACATATCACCTTTTGGTGATGCTAAAGCTTCTCTGTAAGTCTGTGGTAGCCCAACTGTGGCTCTGTAACAATAGTCAATTGTTAACTCACTGCACTACACATTCATAGTCCTCCATGTACAGGTAGTCCCCGACTTACGAGCAAGTTGTTTGATGTCTTTCAACAGCGACTTTGCAAAAACAATCTTTTCCAGTCTTACCATCAGCTTGGAATCTGAAAGTACATCAGTTTAAACAAAGATTAAAATTTTTGATGTAGGGGGCGCTAGTGAGCCGAGATCGAGTAAGGACGGACATTTCAGAGCTCCTGCAGGATCTTCGACATTTTCGTCTTAAAAACCACAACTTCTCACTAACTGTGACTTAAATTGGATTAATAGGGACTCTGGACCTTAACGGACTCGGATCCAGTGGACGTCACTCGACAAATGGCAGATAAACTCCGTAAATACATGTACGAAGGTAGCACAACAAAGCTAATGGCTAACACTAGAACCTCGAGGCAGCGTACTCCAGCGGACGAAGATTCGCAACCCAAGAGTGCTGATATGAGCAAGGAGCTAAAAGCTGATATTATTTCCTCTTTACGAGGGGAAATCTCCAAAATTATAAGGGAGGAAATGATAAGTGCGCTAGCTAAAGAGTTCACTACTCTTAGAGCAGACATTCAGGCTGTGAGGGCCGAAATAGCCAGCAGCGCTACCGCTATTCGTGCTGAAATCGCCGCCATTGAAACAGATGTTGAAGATGTGAAAGGTGGACTGTCCACATGGTCTGATGAAGTAAACACTACAGAATTCCGTCTCCGAACTTCAGAGCGAGCTTGTTAAGATACGAGACAAGTGCAAAGACATGGAAGGGAGGATGAGGCGTGGAAATATTCGTATAGTTGGCGTTGAGGAGCAGCCAAACTCCACCAACCCTAAAGAGGTCTCAAAAATAATTAAAGAAGTGCTCCAGATGGATCGAGATGTAAAAGTCGACCGTTCACACCGTACAGCTGCTCTGACGAAGCCGGGAGATAGAGCAAGACCACGTGTGATTATTGCCAAGCTGCATTATGATGGAGACGCCGCTGACATATTGAAGAGAGCCAGGGACAAAGCCCCGCTGACCTACAAGGGTAAAAAAAATTCAGTGCGTGCTTCATTCTCTGAGGTACGGAAAGTTCTACGGGGACGGAACAACGTGCGTTTTGGTCTACTCTACCCAGCAAGACTTAAAATCACCTACAAAGAGGTCAGTAAAGAGTTTAAGGATCCTGAGAAGGCCATGGATTACATACGGAAGACCATCCCCGCTGCAGTAACTGGAACTGAAACGTAAACGAGTCGCGAGTGTCAATATGGCACAACAGGTCCGATAGATCTCAACCCTGATCTAAGGTGGCTTCACTGTTTAAATGCTAAATGGGACTATGGATGGTGACACTTCTTTAAACTGCGGTGAAGATTCTCAGTCGTCAGGACATCTCTTGGGCAGCACGGTGGCACAACTGGTAGAGCTGCTGCCTCTCAGCGAGAAGGTTGCCGGTTCAAATCCCGGTCCGGGGCCTTTCTGGGTGGAGTTTGCATGTTCTCCCCGTGCATGCGTGGGTTTCCTCCGGGTACTCCGGTTTCCTCCCACAGACCAAAAAACATGCTTGTTAGGCTGATTGGTGACTCTAAATTGACCCTAGGTGTGAGTGTGAGAGTGGATGGTTGTTTGGTGTGAGTGAGACAGGTCCCTCTTGTAAATGAGTCCCCGTGACTCAACGAGGCTAGCCTGTATAAATAAAGGTTGAATGAAAATGAATGAAAAA
>JBBPBX010078662.1:0-16573 GCA_038048925.1 Garcialebias charrua
TTCAGCACTCTGCCCAATTTATTACATCCATTCACTTTACTCAATCCACAGCCTGGGAGAGTGTTATCTCACTGCCAGACTTCCCTGCTCACAGCACTTCTGGAGACCTGCAGCAACAACAACAGAGGTATCAAATAAAGCTGTGAAATGCATTCTGAAATACACTTTCAGACTTCTTCACTTCAAGTCAGACTCAGACTGAGGTCCAAGGCTAAACCTGAAGTGAATTTTATATTTTCCTTGATGATTCAGTTTATGAATGAACTGTTACCGTTTTCATACCATCTACTTTCCTAAATAAGCTGCCATGTATTCAACGTTTTTTTATTTGAACTTTCACAAATCTGTTGACTTGAAATTGAAAATAATGCAAATAGAACTGTATGCATTGCTGGAAAAAAGTATAAAAAGCTAAAATTTTGGGGACAAAAACATTTCTGGGTGCCTAAAACGCCTGTTCATCTCTTTCTGCCTGTAAAACCTAAATTTGAAAAACTTAGTAGCCCCCATGTTTCTCAGACTTCATCTCTAAATCCTTTTATTTTAGACACTAAAGTCTTTTCTGCTTTTTTCACTAAAAGGGAAAGTCAATTCTGCTTAAGACCTTGTCCTTGGATTTTTTTTTTTTCATTCTGTATAAATAATAAGATAAAATGGGTGGTCTTCTTTGGACATAGCATTTAAATGCATCCTTTTTCAACTGTTAAAACTTTACACAACTATTTTTCCAAAAGAGTATTTTGTTCAATTCGGAAATCTTAAGTTTAAAGTGAAACTAAACCCAAATTTAACTTTTTTTAGCTGATAAACTCCCTTGTGACGTCACATCGTCTCCTGCCTGAGTATAAAAGAGGTTCAGCCATAGCCACTCCCCTTGCAGAGATCGTCTCTGTCTTCCTCCTTTCTGTCTGCGCGCACACACACACACACACACTCGCGTTGCGACAGTCTGTAACATACAAGCACCACTGATCGATATGCTTTTCAGATTAGCAACTTATTTATTTTAAGAATACTTTTCACTTCATCAAAATGTAATCAAAACTCCAGCGTTCTAAAAGTAGGTGGTTGTATTTGTTTCTTATACTATGAAGGACTGCTCTTGCATAATTGCCAGGTTGGTCGAGAGGTAACAAACTGGATTGGCACCCAATGGACCGGGGTTCGAATCCCGGTCACGGCATTTTTTTTTTAAGCCTTTTGTTTCGGATAGATCGGGTGAGAATAGATAAATACATCTACATAATAATACTTTGTGTTGCTTGTTTTAAGTGGTTTATTACTAATGTAATTTTAACATTCAGAAACAATGACAGTTGTAACGTCCGCGGGAACTCAATAACCACACCGTCTCGCTTCGTGCACCAAACTTTACTGACCTCAAAAACCCCCACACACACACATTTACCCCATGCCGTAAAGCATCTCTTATAGGCACAGTAACATGTCGTAACAAACAGAGCACACCATTACGGACCCAACAAACACATTAAACACTGTGATTTCTGAACACAACATTTTCCCCCCTTCACCCCCCTTGAAAACATAACACTTTGCAAAGAATAACAGATTAAACTGGGCTCAATAAAACACAGATTAATAGATCTTTAGTAACACCATCACCCTGTCACATAGTCCCCAAGCCAGACAGGCGGGGCCCTCAGTCTCTGGGGCCGTGCTGGCTGCTGAGTGGAGTCGGGCAAAGCTGGTGGAGTATCCCCCACCCGAAAAGTCATTGGCCTAGGCTGCCAACCCATTTCCGTTGCTGGGGTCAGCGGTGAAACAGATGCTGGTGGAGCAGGTGCTGGTGGGGTGATGACCCTGTGCAGACGATTTGCGTGCCAACGACTCCCATTTTCCAGTCTGTATGTGGCCGGCCCCAATTGCTTAACCACCCGCAGTGGCTCTGACCAGAATGATTTCAGTTTATTTCTCCGATGAAGCCGTTTGATCCTGACCCAATCCCCTGCAGCCAGTGAGGGGGTCTGCACTCGGGTCTGCACTCGGTGCGTGGCATCAAACCAATCTTTCATCCGGGCCTGCGAACCCTTCACCTGAGCTCTGGCGTTCTGGAGCTCTGGGCTCCCGCGTGCAGGAGCTGGCTCAGCTCTCAGACAGTCCAGGGGTTGCTTCAGTTCGCGCCCGATCATCAGCATCGCCGGTGAAACTCCTGTAGTGGGATGCTTGGATGCCCGGATGGTCAAGAGGGTTTGGTTGAGAGCGTCGCTGAATGTTCTCCCCTCCTCCAGACAGGCTCTGAGTCCATTTTTGAGAGTTTCATTGAGTCGTTCCACACCACCATTGCTCTCTGGGTGATAAACTGCTGTCCTGATGTGCCTGATGGAGCGTAGTGTGAGGAACTCTGTGAACTCTGCTGAGGTGAACTGGGCCCCATTATCCGTCGTAACAACACTGGGAAGGCCCCAGCGTCCAAACAGGTTGTCCAGGCAGTCTATGATGGTGTGTGCAGTGATGGAGCTCAGTTGACAAACCTCAGGCCACTTCGAGTGAAGATCATGAACAACCAGCAGGTAGCGAGCGTGAGCAGGTGCCCCCTGAAGTTCCCCACAGATGCCGACCTGAATATGTTCCCAAGGTGAAAGTGGCCAAGGGGTCGGGGTGAGAGGGGCTGTGGCAGGCTCACTCACAGCAAAGCCCAGGGCGAGGAACAAGTCTAGGCCCATAATGTTAGCTCCCTTCCGGGTGATGCAGAACTTGGCGTCAGGCGTAAATTGCTGATCATACTGGACAGGGAGGCGGACCACGCCCAGAGTGTCGATGGGAGAGTGACCGTAGCCCAACAGGGTTGTAGTGGCTGCTTCCAGGGGTGTACGGCTGAAGAAACGATCATACGTGCTTTTATTTAAAATTGACACTTTGGCCCCTGTGTCCACGAGGAGCGAGACGTGAGCTGCGCCCACGCGACATGTGCAGAGCTTGAACGATGGCTGCAGAGTCTGTACAGTGTTAATGGGAACCACAGTAGTATCCTGGCGAGCAGGAGAGGAGCGGCAGCAGCGTGCAAAATGATTCAGTTTATCGCATTTATGACAAAGTTTCCCATGTGCAGGACATGACTGGTCTCTAGTTGCATGGTTAGAGGAGCCACAGTTACCACAGCTCCTGGCCCCCCTCCTACTGGGCCCCCTGTCCACTCTCTGCACATCCAAGCTGCCACTCGGCCAGTCAGCCCCCTCCACAGCCTCTGTGTGATAAACGGCCGATGTTGATGACGTCACTGGTTCGTGCGCCGCGCGGGAGAATTTTCGCGCCTCTGTTAGTGCTGTTTCAAGCTGCTTTCCA
The DNA here is from genome assembly GCA_038048925.1 of Garcialebias charrua. NCBI lineage: Eukaryota > Metazoa > Chordata > Actinopteri > Cyprinodontiformes > Rivulidae > Garcialebias > Garcialebias charrua. Next base: position 3,304 of record JBBPBX010078662.1, read on the forward strand.
ATAACCAGAGCGCCCGCCAGCGTCATGGAGTCTGGTTCTAATAAAAGTCTCTCCCTCAGTTGGTCACACGACGTCTTTTCTATCAGCTGATCAACTATGAGTCCCTCTTCTATCGCCCCAAAGTCACAGAGTCTAGCCAGCTCTCGTAGTGCTGAGACGTAGTTGGCTACAGACTCACCCGGTCGCTGCGTCCTCTGACGAAACTCGAAGCGGTGCATCCGCCGGCTCCGCCCGGAGCTGAAATGAGTCCTCAGTGCAGCTGTGGCCGTGGCGTATTTATTGTCCGCTAACGTGAGCGTGGCGAGGATTCTCTGACCCTCCTGGCCCAGACAATGGCGGAGGAGCGCGCACTTCCTCGCTTCCGCCAGTTCAGTGTGTCCCAAAGCCAGCAAGTAGTCCTCGAACGCAGCTCGCCATCTGTCCCACGGGACAGCTGGGTCGCCGGGGACAGGCAGGAAAGGTGGCGGTGGTGGTAACGCGAGTCCGGACATCCTCGTCTGCCAAAATGTAGTGTCCGCGGGAACTCAATAACCACACCGTGTCGCTTCGTGCACCAAACTTTACTGAGCTCAAAACCCCCCACACACACACATTTACCCATGCCGTAAAGCATCTCTTAAAGGCACAGTAACATGTCGTAACAAACAGAGCACACCATTACGGACCCAACAAACACATTAAACACTGTGATTTCTGAACACAACAACAGTCTCTCGTCCTGGCCGCACCTCCTCGCTCACCCACCACCTGCCTCCCCCTCCTTTCGGCGGTGTCTGTTGACACTCCCATTTTTCTGCATTTTTCAAATCCTGGGCTGGGGCGGGGCTATCTCTGGATGTGGGGTAAGTTACACTTTAAATAGAACACACCCAAAAAAATTTTTTTTTCCACCTCAACTACCATGAAAAACATAATTCCCAGCTCTTGTATGGGCTCATTTATCCATCTATCAGGAACATATACTGAATACAAATATAAACGCAACACTTTAGTCTTTGCTCCTATTTTTCACGAGTTATTTATGAATTTGTTCATTTTAAAATACAATACTGTAAAAAACAATCCCATAAACGATAACATACAAAATGTAAAAATGAAAGGTAGCAGAAAGAAGAAAAATCTTGCTATATTTGCCCTTTTTTCAAACAATTAGTTCAAACAAAATTAATCTTCAAGTAACAAAGCAAAATGAATAACTTTTTAATTTTTCTAACTCTAATACAATACACATTACAGTACACTACTTCATATTTTTTTTAACAATTCAGTTTTGATCATTTTCTTAAATGTAAACATTTACTTGGCATTTTTAACTTCATTCTCCAAACCATTCCATAATCCAATTCCCTGGATTGAGGTAGACGTCCCTTCAAACTAGTTCTCGATTTTGGTTTGACAAATATCTCTGTCCTCTTAAGATTATAACAACTTTGTCTTTTAACAAAATGTATTTGGATATTTAAAGGTAATGTGTTATTCTGAGCCCTATACATAACTGATAAAATATTATAATCTACCAAATCATGGAACTTCAATAACTTCAGTTGATAAAATAATGTACTAGATGGATGACAGTAATGCTTTCTGGTGATAATTCTTACAGCTCTTTTCTGTAAAACAAAAATAGGCTTTGTAATTGTTTTGCATGCTTTCCTCCAAACATCAATACAGTAGATTAAGTGTGGAACAATGATTGTGTAATACAACAAATACAGAGCTTTATCATTTAATAAGTCTCTTTGAGTTGAACTCAAAAGATCTAAGATTTTTTTCTTTTGTTCACAAACTGCCTTTTTTCCCTCAAATACTGTCCACAGTTTTGTGTAAATCTGTTAGTGAGCACTTCTCTGGTGGACATTTTTGCAGTTAACATGCAAATTGCACGGTGCCTCAAAACTTGCAACATCTGTGGCATTGTGCTCTGATTAAACAGCACATTTTAGAGTGGCCTTTTATTGTGGTCAGCCTAAAGCTCACCAATAAAACAATGGTACCGGTAAATGGAGCTTACTTACTGTATACAGTATAGCGCTTTCCAGCCCCCTTTGAGGGGCCCCAAAGCGCTTCACAGTACCAACCATCCACCCATTCATACACACATTCATACACCGGTAGCGGTAGACTGCCTTGCAAGGCACTGCCTGTCCTACCGGGAGCAACTCGGGGTTAAGTCTCTTGCCCAGGGACACAACGAGGTATGCCGTGAACGGGGATCAAACCTGAGACCTTCTGGTCCTGAGCCGGCTGCCCTGCTTCTACACCATCTCGGCCCCAATAATCATGCTGTCTAATCAGCATCTTGATGATATGCCTGATAGTTGGATGGATTATCTCGGCAAAGAAAAAGTGCTGGTTAACACAGAAGGCCTTTTTCTCACAAATATTTTTCAAAAATTGTGTAAATCTTTGTGAGCAGCTCTCAATTCGTTATGCCTCTGTAGCTCTACACTGTAGCCCAAAAACACACACCCAAAAAAAAACTGTACAGTTCCTCAAGTTATTTAAAAAAAGGAAAAACAAGGAAAAATAATGCCAGGTTGGCCAGTTTATTTATTTATTTTGGAAGTACCGGTACAGTAGTCTCTTGTTTATCACAGGGAATTCATACCTTGAAGCCCTGCGATTAGTAAAAAACCACAAAGTAGGAATACTGTAGTAATACAAGTAGTAAGTAGTAGTTTATTTTTGTATTTATATATTAAGGCATTTTAAATCCTTCCACACTTGCAATATTCTAAACAATGTTTCTAAACTCTAAACACTAAGAGCACAGAACGTCATGATTTCAGCTCTCTGCCTTCTCTGCTCTTCGCCACCTGCAAGCGCTCTGGGCCACACTGCACGGTGAACAGCTGATCAGCTGCAGCAGGAAGCTTAACCTGCAGCACGGGCTGCACAAAGGTGCACACAGGTGCTAAATAATTTAAAATAATTTATTTAAAATAAAAATTCCATGCTGATCGTACGGCTCATCCATCAATCAGCCAATTGTGTGTCATGTCCAATCTTATTTTGAAAAACCGCGATAGAGCGAGTCTGTGATAAATGAACCGCAAAATAGCGAGGGGGTGCTGTAATTAAAAAAAAAACTATTTGATTAAACCAGTAAAACTTATACAATCAATGCATAGTACTACACAGCGTTGTTGTATTTAGCCAGCTTAGTCTGAATCTCCTTTTAGCCAGCCTGAAAAAACGCCTGAGGACTGAGCCAAACCCCTCAGTGTCTGATCCTAAATACACCATGAAAGACACAAAGAAAGTTGAGCTTTTACGTCCTCAGCCGAGAAGATAAGAAGCTACAGCTCTGCCGGCTTCTGGGGTCATGACGCAATTCCTGGACTCCCCTGAGTTCAGATGAAGCTGCGTGAGTCTCGACTGAAGCAGCACAGTCCACCATCAGCTTTCATTAATGCTGGTGTGGATGCACTGCACTCACACTAGCCGTGTTTCCATCAAGGTTTCTAGCTGCGCATTTTGAAGTATCGCAGCAGAAAAGCTTAATGGAAACGGCAAAATCCGTATTTACTTTCTCAAGTTCGCCAAAAAGTTTATACGCTCGCTTGAGGTGGTTTTTGGGATCTGCGAAAATGAGCAGATGCGCAAAACGACAGATGGAAACACATTTGCCGACTCGTGCTGCCGTAGCGAACATTCACGTCACGTGACTGATCAGCTGTTTCCGCTCCGGACAACATGTAACATCGCTAAAACTAGTTGGCATGACAGAATAAATACAACTCGCCCGATAGCAACACGTACCTGAAATATTCTCTCCATTTTGACGAGATGTGTGGCCGGGTTCTGTTTTCAACTGCTACTTCCTGTTTACTGTAGACATGCGCAGTGCTGACGTCTGACGTAATGACGCTGACGTCTGACGTAATGACGCTGTGCGCGGCTTGTAAGAAGCGCTTCAAGCCAGCAGATGGAAACACTTCTGATCTGCATTAATTTGTATTTACATATTTGCGAGGTAGCTCAAAATTCGAAATGAAAATGGATGGAAACACAGCTACTGAACTCAACCTCATCAAGCTCGAAGCTCACGTACTGCTCCACGGGAGTACAGTGTGAAAAATAAGACGGGAGTAAAAACGAACCGGCCCTTTAAATTGATGTATACCGTCTGCACCTGGCCTCCAGCTCAGGTGACCCCGGCATCGACTTTCTGCACAGCAACATTTATGTTTTCCAGACTTCAAATGGCTTAATTTGGAGTACTAATGACGTGACAAGGTTTAATACCAGAGGTCATACCAATAGAGGAAAGTGAGGTGAAATATCACTCAGTTTAGTAAAGTTCAGCGTGCAGTAAGGTAAAGTATCAAACGTCAGAGCTCTGGAGTAAAGCCAGTTTCATTCACATCAGATAAAGTACCTTGCAAGGTGGTGGCAAACTGTTGTGTAAAGCACAAGTAATGCTGGATCAGAAATGGGACATTAATTTTTTTAATTTTAGATCAAACCGTTCAAAAATAGGTGAAAATCTATTATTTCAAAAACAGCAGTGCGTGGTCGAGAATATTTATTATCCTCTGTACTTCTTTCTGTATCATCACTGCACTGCTGAAACATGCTTCTCTTTGGAAATGTCATTCTGCAGTTAAAAGGATTCAGAAATTAGCTTTACTGATGTCCTTCAACTGAATCTCAGCCAGAGTAACCAAAGTGAACTCATGTAGCCAAGTGTGCTGTCCTAAGTGGTTGAACAAATGTCTATAATTGAATAAAATTCTCTCATTTGTCTCAAAAAAATGCTCAGATTGCAGAATATTTGCATTCAGCAGACATGCTGGTATGCTCATTTAACAACACTTTAGACCAAATGTTTCAGCGTCAGACCCATAAAACAACAGTGGCAGAAGTTTGTGACCTCATGCATGCTAGGGACAATCTAGAGTTACTAATTAACCCAGGAGAGATTGAGAGTAATGGTCGTCTTGTCACTATATGGCCCTGTGATGGCCTTGCAACCTGTCCGGAGAGTACCCCACCTCTTGCACAGTGACCACTTGAGCTGGGCTCCCCTGTGACCAGGAAAGGGAAAGCAGTTAAAGGTTCAGTATGCAGTTTCTGTAGAACTGCAGCACTTAGAAATATTTTCAACAGGCAAAGCATTCTGATCCCTCCCCCTCAGAGCCATATGTGGCTCTGCCCCCTTGTGGTCTGTTGAATTTCAAATTCAAGCTCTGTTTTTATTGGCTGATTCAAATTCAAGCTCTGTTTTTATTGGCTGGTTACAAACTCTGTTTTTATTGGCTGGAAAATGGCGGGTCACCTTTTCTTTTTAGAAATGCTTATTTACCACCTGGAGAAGCAAGGGGACAATATTTTTTTTAATTTTTTTTCAGAGATTACCTGGCTAACATCAGTCTGTCAGGAGGTAGTGACAGAGTGAAGAAATATGTTCATAAAAAAAAGCTACATACTGAAGCTTTAATGAAAACAAATGAATGAACGAACGAACAAATGGATCAAAAAAGGCGTTCAATACAGGATCATGGATGATTTGTGATTTATTTGAGAAACCTCGTGAAGTATTTCATGACTCACAGTAAGGTCCTGACTCCAACTTTAGAAGCCACTGCTTTAAAAACACGCCTTCTACAATATGGCTGACCTAAATCAGTAGTCATCTGTATAAATAAATCAAAATCATGCCAGAATAAGGACTTTTTATGAATGAATAAAAATCCTTCTTAGGAATGTTATAGCTGTTGTGTTCTTGTTTAATTGACTTGTTACCCACACTTGCACACTTCAACCAATGACAACCAGGATCACAGATTTGTGCCACTGCCATTTTGTGGGCTTGATGCTAAAAAGTTTGAAAACAAGTAATTTAAAAATACTTATTTTAATCTGACAAGTTCAGTGTGAGAATCAGTCACATTATGAGATAAATTACAAGGGGTGGGGGTGTGAGGCATGAGAATTAGGATTTGGAAGCTGAAATACAAAGAGATGAGAGAAAATTATTACATTAACAATGAGAGATTAGGAATATAAGAAGAGATATGGTTTTACATATAATGAGAAATGAGATGAGGAACAATATGAGGCACTAGATTCAATTCAATTCAGTTTATTTATATACAGTAGTGCAAAGTCACAACAGAAGTCGTCTCAGGGCACTGAACAGAAAAGGTAAGATAGAACGTTATTGATAGGGTTGGTCATCGAGAATCGAGAATCGTTCGGAACCGGGACTAACTGTCCGGTTTTCCCGGAATCGTTCAAAATATTAATTTGCGATTCCTATGTTCGATGCTAGTTAGCCGACCGGAAGTAGCCGCCACCGAAACCCAACGAAGAAGAATCCACCGGAAGTGTGCACCCGAGATCGAAAGCTTACTAATTAATAAAATGACCAGTCAGGTCAGTGCAGCACTTGCAATAATTTTCTATCATGCAAAGGAGGGTGGAGAAGTAAAATAGTGTCCCGTCTTTGACGCGCTCCACCGGATTATTTTCGCTTCGTATCCGACCGGAAGTACAGAGTGGTCCGTCTGCAAAACGCTCCGCCGAACTTTTCGCTAATCGCTACCTCTTCGGCTCCATCAGGTAAATAAATAAACTATAAACTACATCTCATACCAACATTAAGGCAGCTAACAAGTTATACTCCGCTTAAAGCGGTAAGTCAGCTCAAATACAAACACGATGCTAACGTTAGCTTGTATTTTTTTCTTAGACAAACGACCTGAAATGGCTTCACAGTGTTCACCAGCGTCCAAGGTAAAAACGTCAGTGTAACTGAATGAAGAGTGCCACAGAACAGTTACAGGTTACAGCATATGTTGTGAAAAGGTTGCATCCCTTTTCAGATGTGAATTCAACCATGGATTGCACTTACATTGCACTCAAATCCAACACTTATTAACATTCTTAATCCATTTAAAGTTCTCTGTGTCTTTTAAAATGTCTAAATGTCTCTAGTTTTCAGTATTATATAATTTCTGTTTATGTTCTCTTTCATTCCATTATGAGGGAATGTCACAGTTTGAAGAATTATTGAATAGGTTAGTTAGGCAATAACAACAGAGCTAATAATTGTACACATTCTCAGTCTTAAAAATGATTTAATAATCTCTTTTTACTGATAATACTGATAAACCTGTTGTTTGTTTAGGAACTTCCTGCAGTCTGTCCAGAAAGTCTCCACTGGAGGAGCTTTTTGCTGAGGAAGAGGCACAACATAATTTCACAACTCCATGTCCATGAAGAAACAAATGGAGAGGGGCTGCAGATACCAGGACATCCCACCAGCCGTTCTGTCTGAGGATCCTGCTGCTGGTGGTGGAACCAGGTTAGCCCATCAGTGGGAGTTCATTAACATGACTGCAGCATCAGACACTGGACAATATTATAATAATAAAAATAATAATAAATTCAATTTATACCGCACTTTTCATTAATAAAAATCTCAAAGTGCTACAACAATAAAACAAGTGATAAAATCAAATAAAATCAATAATGGTATCAACTAAGATTAAAGATAAAATCATGTGGAGACAGAATAGGTCTGCTTAAAAAAATAAAAAAAATAAAAAAAATAAAACAAGTGATAAAATCAAGTAAAATCAATAATACTATCAACCAAGATCAAAGATTAAATCATGCGGAGGCAGAATAGGCTTGCTTAAAATATATATGTATAATAATAATAATATATGTTGGTGAGTCCTCCATGTTGGCTCTAATGTGGACTGGTGAGTCCTCCATGTTGGCTCTAATCTGCCCTGTGAGAAATTCATAGTAAATGTAACAAAAAGGAAAAAGTTCATACACTCACAGAAATGATTCATGGCATAAGTAAGTTTTATACATTTAAATCTACTTGATTTTATTTAAAAACTCATTTTTTTATATTTATGCATTAAAATGAAAGATTATATACATCATTTAATAAATTATCTACTTTATTGAATGTAATTAGTATTACTTACTAACATTGTTTAAATAATCAAAGATATAAAAAGATATAAAACAATCAAGATTATATTATATAAATTTGTGTGACTGGTTTACATAGAAGTTATGTGAATTTAAATGGGTGAAATTGTCATGCGCATGCGCAGAACCTCACACAACGCGCATGCTCAGAACACACACACATCGCACATGCGCAGAGCCTCATTTTTGAGCGCGTTTGCTTGCTTCTCTTGGGAAATATCTTCTTAACAGATACCAGTAAGTATGTTTTTTTAATCATAATGCATGAAGTTGGTTGGTATCAAAATGTTTTATAACAGGCGATTTGGATATTGACTCAGCTCGTGTTAGCTAACGGTAGAGCTAGCCAACTAATATAAGTCTTAGCTAGCGGCTAGCTACAATATAATTTTAAATTTTCGTTCGAGACAATCGCGTGCCGTGGAAGTAAAGATTCGCAGGTAAAAGAAAGGTGGGGGTACGCTGGGTTTCTTTCCCCCAGTTGCTTCTTAGCAGCTAGGAGATACACGAGTGAGTCGCAGCTCATGTGTCCGACGGCAGCCTTCTCTGGTCGGACTGTCTGTCGTAGTCCAGCCTCCTGCTCAGGGCCTATGAACCAGAGCTATGAACTAGCCACTTCACTGTTAGCTCAGTGTCTGTTAGCAATATACAGTACTGTAGGTCATAAACCACACGGCCGAATTTCTTTAAACTTGAACGTAATTACTTCGTGGTCATTTACAAACTATGAGCTGTATTCGAATTTTGAGCTAAAATTCGATTTATTTATAATTTATTTGCGCAGTGCATAACACATAACCACAAGACAAACGGAGATTTTTCTTTAACGTTTAAAAATCACAGAACCTGTCTCAACAGGTTTAATAACATTGAGTATGTCTCTTAAAAGAACGCGGTTCTAGTGAGTATCACATACAGGCTAAAACTCTTTGCGTAAGTTGCTTTTAATCCGATTTTGTTAGATGCTACTCGCAAGCTAACGGTTAAGCTAAAGGCTAAGCTAGCGGGCGTCAACAGCGCCTCTATAGCGGCCACGAAGAGTAATTACAGTCACTTTGTGATAAAAACAAGCAGAACATTTACACAGAATAGATGATGAAACCTAGTCTGCATTTAATGTAAAACAACATATTTTAAAGTTATTCTGTGCACTCCAGTTTATTTTAAATAAAACGTTTAAAATAACAAACAAGAAGCATCTTTTGACTTTGTTTTCACAAAAATCAAAACAAAGATGGCAGAACAGATTTGAACATGTCACAGGACAACAAAATCACAGATTTTTATTTAAAGTAACATCTTTAATATGCTGAGCACACAGTGCACGCGATGATTTGGAAGACGTCAAAGTGAAACAATTTAAATCCAGAAGATTTGACCATTGCGTGAATTTATTAAGGAACGTGAAGGACGCGGGTTCGCGCCCCGGCCACTACACACCTTGGGGTGTCTATGAGTGCACATCTAATTCTCCAGCTCCCCGAGCGCGACTACGCTGCTCGCTGCACCACCTGGTGGTGGTTGGGTTAAAGGCAGAAGACCAATTTCGTCTGTCAAGTATGGGAAACATACACAGATGACAAATGTGACAAATTATTATTATTATTAAGTTCTTGGAACCCTTGTGCTATAAAGTCAGATAAGATTTTTTTTTTAAGGTAAAGTTTTTTTTTTTCATGATGTTAAATTCCTTTTTGTTCTAACAGCTTTCTGCACAACGAACTGACCCTCGTCGAAAATAAGATTCACCTGACTTTGAATTTCAGTGATAAAAGGTATTGCAAATTTTGTCCCCAAAAGCTTTGGAACATACAGATGTTTGTGCTCCAAATAAATTATAAAAGTAATCATTTTTCTGGTTTGCAGGAAGGAGATGAAGACCAGTTTGGAGAAGTACGAGATGAACACTCAGATGAAGACGGTGAAGGAGAGGAAGCATGTGTGACCACTACACAACCAATGTAAGTGTAGTGTTCTTGTCATTAGTCAGTACTTCAGCCTTTTTATTCAGAATTTTTTTTATTGTTAATTAATTCCTGTTTATGTAGTTTGGTAGCCTGGTTTAAACCAGACCCTTGTCCTTCACTTCGCTTCGTACTAGGGTCTGGACTTTTCCCATTGAAAAACGTTTCTTGCTGGAGGCGTGGGCTCTGCTGAGGAACAAAACCATTGGATCTTTTGAACAGGGAAAGCATTCTGCTCCCTCCCCTCAGAGCCACCCCCCGTGCTCTGGTGAACTTGACTGACAGCTGCTCCGCCCCCTGCTCCAGGAGTCCTGCAGCTTTTCTCTCGCTGCGCAAATTCAGTGTTTATATGTTATAAAACGTTTTAATACAATAAAATCAAACCATGGATCGCTGGTCCATGCAGCTCACCAAAAGACCAGAAAATCTGCAGGGATTCGGTCAGCAATAAAACCCGAGTTTAATTCTCGTGACAACCTGAGGCATTTCCGTGTTCATTTTACTCAGCAGGAGGGTGGAGGAGAAGGAGGACGAGGGAGCGATTACTTAACTTTTGGGGGGAAAAAACAAAAGAAAACTCCAGATAAGGGATTAAGAAGGGGAAATTAATAAATTTGTGTCACATATAAAACAATCCTGCATCGCTTTGCATCGCTTTGAATGAGAACATGCCGCTGCTCGCTGACTGAGCGCTGGCAGAGCCCTTTTATAGGACGCTGCGCGCTGGGACTGGTGGGGGCGTGGGTTAGGGTCCAAAACTCCACCCCTTCTGTTCTCTGATTGGTCCGAACAAAAATCTACCGGAGAAATCCTTGTGGGTGGGTGAAGTCCCAGACTGTGCAGTGAAGGGAAATGAGAATTGAGCGGAGCTGTGCAGGAATGGCGAGGGCCAGGCTAGTAGTTTGGTGGAACAGGTGATGTGATGACTGTGAAGAAAAAAGATTTACATCCTCGAGACATCGATGCCTTTTGGCTCCAGCGTCAGTTCAGTTGTTTCTAACACTTTGAGATTTTTGTTAATGAAAAGTGCGTTATAAATTAAATTCATTCTTATTCTTATTATTCTATGACGATGCCATTGTCTCTCAAAAGAAAGCTGATGAAGTCTTAGAAATCCTCAAGGTTTGTCTGTCGACATTTGTTGATAGTTGACTTGTGCCCACACACACACAGATCTTTTGGACACCCTTTTTCTCCTGTTTTACAGACTGCCAGTGATGACAGAGAATGTGAGAATCAGCTGTTGTTGGGCGTCAACACATTCGATTTCATTAAAATCCTCCGTCAACACCGTCGCATGAGTAAGTCAAGTCTGGCTGGATGAAAGTTTGCTGCAACGTTCTGCCATATTGTTTTTATTTTGAAATTGTTTGTGTCTTTTCACACACACACACATAGTTCAGTATTGTACCATGCTGGCGAGCACTCAGAGTGAAGCATACAATGAACGTATCATAGGGAAAATGGAGTCGGATCAGGAGCTGTCAAAGATTCTCTACCAGGTTCAGGAGACAGAGAAGGAGGACATCATTTGGGTAAGAATTCCTGTTTGTGAAGTTATGCCATAAAACCATTTGTCTGTGTGGACCATCACAGCTCGGTTTTGTTTTCTAGGAAGAACAATCTCGCAGGGAGAGGGTGAGGAAGTCTTAGATTTTAGATTAGATTTTAGTGGTCAAGGTTAGGATCACATAGCCAATCATTCTGTTCTCTTTATATTCCAGGACATTGAATCCAGAGAGGCTGAGGCAGACATTGCGGAGAAGACCATGGGCATCTACACTGTCCGAGCAGAGGGTCGTGGTCCTGATGGTCCAGGTAATGGACGCTTTGCTGATGTTGGTGTTGTGCATGTGTAAGAATTATGAGGAGGTCAATATTAATACTGACCTCTTTATCCTTAATTAATCTACTTATTCAGATTGAATAGTAAATTCACGGATTCTGTTCTTTTTCAGTTTACCCAATATTTCTGTGATCTTTATGATGGATAAATAAACAGAGCCATTAAGTGACAATGGACACGTTAACTTAGTTTGATATGTCAAAGAGACACTATCATTTATTTAAAATAAATCAACTAAATTAACACCATTACACTTGATTGACATGATTTCACTTTCTTTCAAATTAATACGTCAGCACACTTAAATTTAACACAACAGACATAAATATTGGATGTTAACATATTTAGTCTGTGGGCATTTCAGCTTAAAATAGTTTCCAGCTTAGATAGAGAGGGAAAGATTTAGGAGGAGAAATTTATGGAGGAAGAAAAGTTAAGAGTCAGGGAGTTATCTTGATGTGTTTTAACCAGAAACATGGCAGTTCTCCGGCCGATTAAAGCTACACGTTGGTACCCTTGGCAAAGCATTTGACGACTTGTTACCTCGTGAAGATGGTCAGTCTCCCTCGGTCCAGTTTGGTCAGTTCGTTTACCATTCTCAGCGTCTCCAGACGTGCGCCTTGACTCGAACCGAAAGTAACGGCAGCTCCTGGTGGTGTTTCCAAGATAAGACGTTCCTTAAAGGAATGTCAATAAAAGAGAGCTTTTCACGGCTTGAAATAGATTTATAACAGGCATGTTATAAATCTTTTAACTGAATGACGTGTCCTTAGCGTGTGACTAGACGATCATCAGTTCTTTGGAGAAGACCATAGTTTGAGGCTTACTCCAGCAGACTTCTTGGAAAACAGGAAGTCAGAGCTCTTTTAAGGCTAACTTGACCTAGAAAGACGTAGCTCTTTCTGATTCAGTCTGTTAAGCCAGGAGCCACTGAGAGGAGGCATAAGTTAGATTAAAAATGTCAGAAAGGATAAGAAAGTTAGTTTAAGACGCCAGTCTTATGATACAGCAGATTTAGAACTTTCTTAACTCATTACCAACACTGTTGTATGAATAAACAAACGTCATCAGAGCATAACATATGGGACCTATTAATGATAATAGCTTGATTATTAAATAGGACAAAAACAAAAGTCTTTGGGTGTCTAGATTGTCCTGAGCTCAAGCTAAAATGAATGAGATAAAGTGTTCCTTTTATCTTCACATGCAAGTTCGAGAGGAGAGGAGAAATCCTCCATGTACAACATTTTGAATTAAGCAGAGTATTTGATTTATCTGACATTAAAATGTACTGATGCTCTTACAAATAAAATTATTCATTTGATAACATTTGAATTAACAAAATTAAAAGAAGTCTCTGTGACCCGAGATTGCACCTTTGACACAGCAGTGAAACACAGTTTAACTCTCACAGAATAACACAGCTTAAAAGCACACATCATGAAAATGACAAAAGTTATTCTTTTGATCACATCAGCCTAAAATCAAAGATAGAAATAGT
>JBBPBX010078663.1:4338-16573 GCA_038048925.1 Garcialebias charrua
TATATATATATATATATATATATTAAACTTCTGGGTGCATCTGTGAGTCTGCCTGTTGTGAAGGGGTTAATTTCCTAGAGAAATCTTTATCATATGGTTGAAACCTATCACTGACAAACTGACCCATATGAGTGTCTCTTTGGGATGTAGCGAACAGTCTTGCCAAGGACAGGAAACCATAGGAAGTTTGTTTTAAAGTTACGTCTTTGTCGCTCAGAATGAAGAAATACACAAGCTGCAGGCTTTTCCCAAATGACACAACTGTACAGTGAAAAATCCAACAAGTTTTGGACCAGATTTGGCTCCCATTATGTTGTCATGAGCAGATGTTGATCAAACCAGATGTGGTTTAGAACCTGTTTTTTGTGTGTGTCGAGTTTTTAAACCACAACCCGTAGAAAAAGTTATTGGGGTTAAACATAATTTGATACTCTGTGAAACAGTCTGATTTTTTTGCCTTGAAGCTGATTGATAAATGCTTAATATGGACTTTTTTTTTTCAATAATAAGTTGCATATGAGAAGTGACATTACACTCCGTCTCCTAATTTTGTAGATGATCACGTGACACAAACACTCAGTCGCCAGAGAAAAACAATGAGTTAACACTTTAGGAAATGTTTGATATGTGCTATTTTAACATCTGCGCTCATTTGTGATCTTTTTGTAACCCTGAACAAGCAGCAAGAAATTAATAAAAAATGGTCTCACAGGAAACTCAGCAGACTAGAAGCATTTTTTTTCAATGAGGAAAAAAATAAATAATGAAAACGGTTAAAGACCGTGTAAAGTGAATTTCAACATTTTCTTCAATAAACATTATAAATGTCGTAATTGTAATCTTGTAAATGAGTAAAAAGTCTCAAAATTGTAGCTCAATTAATTTTGGAGTTATAGATCAAACTGTGTATAAACACATTTCTCTTTCAGGATTTTTTAGGCGTGGTTTAAATGTGACCGCGTTTCGTCACGCGGTCACAAGCCCCACCCCCTGCAGCTCCAGCCGTTATAAATGCGTTCTTCGGTGGAGCCGTTCACTCGCTACCGACCGTCTCCCTCCAGTACTGGCGTGCTGCTGGAGCGACCACATGCCACCTGCACCTCCGCGCACCTCCGCCCCCTCCCCCCCCCGCGCGCGCGCGCGTGCGTGTGTGTGGCGATCAGACCCCGCATGCATGTGACCGGGTCGCGCGCGCGCGTGTGTGTGTGTGTGTGAGTGAGAGGCGATCAGACCCCGCATGCGATGTGACCGGTTCGGACCGCGAGTCCGCTCATCTTCTAAAAATAGCGCTGATTATAACAGCGGAGTTATGTGTCCTCAACTTTAAAAACATAACCAGAGTTGTTAGTGCACTAAAAACAGCGTAACTCTTGGAAAAAGGAGCTGCTGGAAGCCAGAACTCAGATAAAAACAGAGCAGGTGGATCTCTGCTTCCCCCGTATGCCTCCCCACACAGCTCAGCTCTGAAGGGGGCTGGACATGGCGCAGTACTGCGCTGAAACCACGCCCACGTGCGACACGCCCCCAGCGTTCTAGAGCAAGGCAAAATCATGTATTTTCATGATTTTTGACACTTAATTTTATAAGGAAAACAATGTTTTTAATCAGTCAGATTTATATGGGTGATTAATAACACATATTTATGCCATGTGACAAACTAAAAACACAAATTTAATTTCACTTTACACGGTCTTTAAGGCACAATGAAATCAGAGAGAAGGTCCTGAACTTCTCCCATGGCATTCCTCTAATAAAATAATTCAGCCTGATACGGAATGTTGCTGACATACATTGAGATGTTATATATCATATTGCATATATATCTGCGGTTCCAAGAAATAAAATGTTTTACTCTTGAAAGTCATCTGAAGTATAGGGACACTCAATATTATCTGCATGGTATCGGCTGATATTAGCGATAAAATTAAATATCGTACATCGGCCATTCCATCAAAATAACTCACTGATATAAGAGGCGCTGTTTTTACATGACAACCCAGTGACAAGTGTTCCTGCAGTGCCAGCACAACATTATGACATCACGCATGCCGTTGAGTTTAGATTTGTAAAAAATTACAAATTTGCACTGTTCGAGTGTTGTCATTGTGCTAAATGTCATGAATAAATTTGACATTAATCATAATCCAAGTTGAAGTGTCATATAACTGTCAGCCCCCTTTTTGGCATCTGCATTTGTTAGCAGGCCAATTTAACAAAAAACATGCAGAATAACGTAGAATTTTAATTCCACAGCAGAAAAATTTATGTAGTCTCTGTAAGTAGGTCAAGGGAAAAAATATCGGTATTGGTATCGGTTATCGGCCAAATAAGTTTTAACATATCGGCATATCAGATATCGGCCAAAAATACAATATTGTGCATAATCTGAAGAGGTTTATATGACATGTAAACCATCTCTTTTCTCTAACAAGTTTGACCACTTGGTGCCTGGGGGGAAAAAAACAATAGAGTAAAATAAAAGAAAGCAATCAAATTACATTTATGCCTTTATAATTGCATCTTTCCAAAATACACTTAATAACGCACCACTGCTTGACAATGATGTGAACATAAATGCATCTACTCACTTCACCCCTCCATAATTTTGACCTTTCAGTTTCAGGATGAGCTTGTCTTATGTGTAGAGTGTGACCCCAGGTACAGTGAAGACAAAGATTGGTCAAATTCGATCAGGTTTAGACAGTAAAACTAAAACAGTTGAAGAAATGTTCTGAAGGATTTCAAACATGATTAACATTTTAGTTTCAAACTGAAATCAGGCAACAGCTCCAACACTTTGACATGACTGGTGGACGAAAAAATATCAAGGATAGAGAAAAGTCATCAAACATGAGCCAAAACAAATTTTGAGACAAAAAGAGTCAGCAGTATCTCAACTCTTAGCTGAGTATGGTGTCACTTTAATTATAATCATGACCCTATAATCACACATAAAGTATATGGATGTATGATTGAGTCAATTATGATTTTTTTTATTCACTTTTACCCCATTCTCATAACCTTGAATCCTGTTTTCACTCAAAACACTGGGTTATTTAAGTTATAGATGTACGTTTTTCTCTCATTAACATAATCAAAAAGTGGTGAACAACTATATGTCCTTAACATGAGCAACCCCCCCCCGCCACACACACACACACACACACACACACACACCCACCCACACGCACGCACGCACGCACGCACGCACACACACACACACACACATAGTGTTGATTATCCGTGTCTAAACCCAACATGCTCAATGAGGATTGCCTGCAGGTACGAGTAATAGTTTCCACATTTTGTGAAGACGTGTGTGTGTGTGTGTGTGTGTGGGGTGGGGGGTGGGGGGGAGTAGTAGTTACTTAATAGCAAAAATAGGATCCACTAAAGATAATTTAAATTTATAATTTTCAATAAATGTATCCTTTTACTTTAATTTCTTGGTTACCGTTAGGCTTCTTCTCTCTCTTTGTCCAGTTTTATTTTATTTTATTTTCAATCTCAGTTATATTTCCCACAGGAGAGAAAGTATTTCAGCAACTTCAATTTTGTAACACATAAACTGTTTTGGCCCTTGTACTGCCTGTATCCATCCATTTTTAAACATGTCACAGGTGGTAAATTCACTTTACTAAACATGAGTCGTGACGTAACGACACCTGAAGGCTTCAGCTGTGTAAAACTCATGCCATGCTTCACCTATTAATCTGCACTGAGCAGGATTATTCAGGGAATCATATTTGACATGACCCAGACTTTACTCAGTTTTTGACCTTTAGGACCTGTGGACACACACGTGTCAAAACAACATCCATCACCTCTGAAACTGGCATTATTCCCCAAGCTGTATCCTCCTTTCTTTTCATGTGTTCATCTGCTTTCTGTTCCGAGGATTCCTCAAGGCTTCCTTTTGTCTTCTTAACTGTTTTCCGTTTAGAATGTCTTGAGTTGAAGTTCTTGCTTTACTTTTTAAATTTGAGCAACAACACATTTAGCTTGTTAATGCAATTCTTTGCTAAATTTCTATTATTTCAGCACATGAGCAGTTGTTAGAGGCCGATACGACATAAAATAAAGAATTCAACATCACTTTTTCTAAAGTGATGAATAAAACAAGAATCCGATGATGAATATTAATAAAATGTAATATTATCTGAGCATGTTTAATCCAACCCACTTCCTCTTTCTTCTTCTGCCCTGAAATCTTCCTCAAAGATTCAACCATCGTCATCCTTCTCTTTATTTTCCTCTCTAACAGCACCTTCAAACCTCCACAGTTTTGTTTCTGTATCTGTTCCCTCTGCTCCTCGTCTGCTGTGGAAAAGATGGATGATAGGATGATAAATCAGAGGAAGTGAAGCAGTTTGGAGGAAGATGTGGAAGGTGGGAGCATTGGTTAGCCTGTTTGTACAACTCCCACAGGGAGGTGCAGGTTCCACATTTCATCACAAGTAATTCATCTCCCCAAATTCATCTGGGCCTTTTTTATGTCTCATACTCTTCTCCACCCCCCTCCCCACTTCCTTTATGTCAACTCCTTCTTTTAGATCTTATTCTAACAAATGAGCTAAGACGTAACATCGAGTAATTTAATAACGACATAAAGAAATACAAATATATGAATGGAAGCAAGAAAAGTGTTTGCTACAAAACAAAACCAATGCTAACCTATGATAGACCAGAAAGATAAACTAGTAAAATTGCAGCTATAAGGTTGAGTCAGGTCCTCTGGATGGATTATTCTTTGTTGAAACATTTTCTCTTTTATCCAAAATACTTCTTCAGTCTGAGACGCTGTAACAAACCCACTCATATAAGCAGCACATTCTTATGCCTGGTCCCCACTGCACAACTCGAAACGCGCCTGCCGTCCCCTTTTGGCCGCTTGTCAGGGTCCCACCAAACCACTGAAGACCGTCTGCTGACGTACACTAGGGGGCAGCAGAGGGAGGGGGTGTAGCTCGTTTTCCGGGTTCAGTTGTTGTGTTAACTGCACCTCCGACGGTCTTTGATGAGATAAAACGTTTTTTTTATGTTTGGGGTGATCTACACTGGAGAGAACAGCAGCCTGTCAGCAGCAACTGTAAAAATGTCACGTTTCTTACCGGAGTTTGGTTCCAGTTCATGGAGGCTCGATCCGGTAAGTTTAAAAAGTCCAAAAAAAGTCCCGTTGTGGTTGTGTAATCAGATAGCAGAGGCTCTCCCGACTGTTTGCTAAACGCGTCGAGCCTCCAGAGATCGAATTTTATGGCGTTGGCAGTTCGACGCCGACGCGCGCGTGTGTGTGCAGGCTGCCCCCGCGCCGCTTCGATCACTTGAATCGCGCCGCTTCCCTGTTCGCCGTGACTCCACGCGTCTCCTCATAGACTTTGAATGTAAACCGGCCGCTTCAGCCGCCCGACAACGGGGCAGTGGGTACCAGGCATCAGAGTGGATCAAACAGTTTGCTTGTGACATCCAGAACTAGTTGTTCACATGTAAAACGAGGACCATCTGCCTAACAACCTATTGTAGCACCCTGATGGCTTCTTGTTATTCACAAGGTGCTGAGTGATACTAGCTATAATTGTAAGAGGGGGACAGTTGAACACGGAGGCCTCCACCTCTGTTTAATGATGGACAGGTTTCTTTTCACAAAGATGGCCTCCTTTACTCCTCTCTCAAACCATTGTTCCTCTCTATCAAGGATGTGAACATCTTCATCCCTGAAAGAGTGACCGCTGGCCTGGAGATGAGTGTAGACCACAGAGTCCTGACCTGATGATGTTGATCTTCTGTGCTGGTCCATCCTTTTGGCCAGTGGCTGTTTAGTTTCCCCAATATAAGACTGATCACCCTCCTGACACTGAACAGCATACACAATATTACTCTGTTTGTGCCGGGGGACTGGATCTTTGGGATGAACCAGTCTTTGTCGTAATGCATTTTGGGGTTTAAAAGGCACTGGGACGTTATGTTTAGAAAATTAACGTCTCAATTTCTCTGAAACTTCCGCAACATACGGAACGACCACTGGTCCTTTTCACCTGATGGCTGGCTGGAGTCTAGTTTGGGTTTCTTCTCTGCTTTCAGGAAGGCCCAGTTAAGATATCCACATTTCTCTGTCTTGAGCCTGTTTTGTGTGGGATTTCTCCTTCTGTCTGGCTCCTGAGTTAGTGGAGACGCTGTCTGCTCTGTGGTACAGAGTCCTGATGACTCCTAACATGTGGTTTAGAGGGGAGTCAAACCACAAATACTGGTCTGTGTGGGTGGGTTTGTGGTACACATCAGTTTCCAAATGTCCTCCATCAGAAACTGAGACCTCACAGTCCAAGAAAGCCAACCTGCCATTTTTTACATATTTTTGTGTAGCCTGGCCCTCGCCATTCCTGCACAGCTCCGCTCAATTCTCATTTCCCTTCACTGCACAGTCTGGGACTTCACCCACCCACAAGGATTTCTCCGGTAGATTTTTGTTCGGACCAATCAGAGAACAGAAGGGGTGGAGTTTTGGACCCTAACCCACGCCCCCACCAGTCCCAGCGCGCAGAGCCCTATAAAAGGGCTCTGCCAGCGCTCAGTCAGCGAGCAGCGGCATGTTCTCATTCAAAGCGATGCAGGATTGTTTTATATGTGACACAAATTTATTAATTTCCCCTTCTTAATCCCTTATCTGGAGTTTTCTTTTGTTTGTTTTTTCCCAAAAGTTAAGTAATCGCTCCCTCGTCCTCCTTCTCCTCCACCCTCCTGCTGAGTAAAATGAACACGGAAATGCCTCAGGTTGTCACGAGAATTAAACTCGGGTTTTAGTTGCTGACCGAGTCCCTGCAGATTTTCTGGTGTTTTGGTGAGCTGGACCAGCGATCCATGGTTTGATTTTATTGTATTAAAACGTTTTATAACATATAAACACAGAATTTGCGCAGCGAGAGAAACGCTGCAAGAGGCGGAGCAGCTGTCAGTCAAGTTCACCAGAGCACGGCATCATTCAAAGCGATGCAAAGCGATGCAGAACTGTTTTATATGTGACACAAATTTATTAATTTCCCCTGCTTAATCCCTTATCTGGAGTTTTCTTTTGTTTTTTTTCTCCCAAAAGTCAAGTAATCGCTCCCTCGTCCTCCTTCTCCTCCACCCTCCTGCTGAGTAAAATGAACACGGAAATGCCTCAGGTTGTCACGAGAATTAAACTCGGGTTTTAGTTGCTGACCGAGTCCCTGCAGATTTTCTGGTCTTTTGGTGAGCTGGACCAGCGATCCATGGTTTGATTTTATTGTATTAAAACGTTTTATAACATATAAACACAGAATTTGCGCAGCGAGAGAAACGCTGCAAGAGGCGGAGCAGCTGTCAGTCAAGTTCACCAGAGCACGGGGGGTGGCTCTGAGGGGAGGGAGCAGAATGCTTTCCCTGTTCAAAATATCCAATGGTTTTGTTCCTCAGCAGAGGCCACGCCTCCAGCAAGAAACGTTTTTCAATGGGAAAAGTCCAGACCCTAGTACGAAGCGAAGTGAAGGACAAGGGTCTGGTTTAAACCAGGCTAATTTTTGTGTGAACTTGATATATTCATCCACAGAGTTGATGTGATCAGTTAAACTGATATTTAAAAACGCATCTTTAGCCCTTTAGTTGGCAGCTCAGGAAATCACATCCAGAACTCCATGGACTTTGTGGATAAGATGATGGATGTTATGAAGACTATGGGGCTTGACATGGAGTTGTAGGGATATATACTAGTCAGTTTTGCTGATTGTACAATATTCCAGATGAAAGATTTGAGTTGATTTTATCTGACACAAACTTATCATCAATATTCACGAGTTCTCTCTTTTTAGATCAATATCAATAATTCTTTGACTAGACCAGATGTAATTCACAGGAAACGTTAAACTTATGTTGGTACAGCAGGACTGGACCATTTATTTAACATAATTATAAATTACATCACACATTTGTACATGTTTGGATCGATCGAAATTTCCTATAACTTACTTCAGCATAGATGAAACACGCGTCCGTAATTTCATAGGAACAACAGAACACAAGTTATGGCTGTTATTAACTTATATCTCTGCTGGCACAATAACTTAAAGTTTAGTTACTTAAAATAAGAAAGTTTCAGTGAAGAAAAAATGGAGGATTAAAGAAGATGGAGGATGAGGAGAGGCATTATCTTGATGTGTTTTAACCAGAAACATGGCAGTTCCTCGGCGGCTTCCGCTCGACTCGGTCGAATGGACATCGACGTTTTACCTTTGCGAAGATTCTTGGTCTCTGCTTCGGTAAACTTGTCCCAACCTCACGTGCACGAACTGTCCGTTCGTGCTATGGCTTACAGGCGACCGGCGTCCATTTTTGCAACGGCTCGCTCACAAGACGGCTTCCACCTCACCGAAGTAACGACCTCAGTTCCAGTTTGGCTTTTCAAGATAAAAGTTTCCTTGAAGGAATTTATTCAGATGGAGCTTTCCAGCTCTTGAAGATGACTTATAACTTGGCATGTTATAAGTCTTTAACTGAATGACGTGTCCTTAGCGTGTGACTGGCGTTCATTCAGCTCTTTGGGGAACCTCATGGCTTGAGGTCCACAGCAGACTCTGTCAGTTCCAGCAAAAGCTTAGAACTTTAAGAGAGGATCTGTGATCAGTGACTTGTTCTTCCCCGATTGGTCCAAACGAACCAGTGGAAGAGTTAGTGCATGAAGGTCACTTGGAAGAACAGATAGACTTTGATAGACTTTGTTTTAGGAGAAGACAGACAGTTAGACGCCAAACACTTGATTAAAGCGGTTTCTAACTTCTAACAAACTGAGGAGTTCAGTCTGACATATTAATTCACTTTCACCGTTTGATTCATCATATGAAGTGATCAACATTTTGAAATAGCATAAAACATGATCAAACAATGACAAGTTATTCTCAGAATTAATTCTGAATTAACACACAGTAAAAGGAAGTCTCTTCTGAAATAAATGTAATAAAATAGTGTTAATGTCTTTATACTGAAAGTATCAGTGAAAAGGTGTCACTGGGACATCTCAAAGAGACGAAGGTGTATCAGAGATAGAGCTGTCATCGGGCCGGAAATCCACGGCCCTACCCTACCCGAGCCCTTAGTTTAATTACCCAAGCCCGAGGGAGCCCGCTGATTTCCTAGAAATCACCGCCCGACCCGACCCTACCCGATTAAAAAAAAAAAAACAACAACAACAAAAAAAAAACACTACGTTTAAGCTTTTACTGCGTTCTCCCACTCAGCAAAAGAACTTGATGTTGTTCTTCTGTGTTTTGATGGAGGAGGTGTGAGCGCGCTGCTCGCGGTGACTTTTGAAGCTTCAGGAATGTCAGGAATGCGGCTACTTGTTCCGCCGCAGATGAGAGCAGTGTGCGGACGTGAGCGTGCACCTGACGCACGTCAGCTGGTGACATCATTTTGAGCTTGTTAAAGTTAGGCCACAGAAATAATGCAACTCTGTGCAAGTCGTGGATAATAATTTTGCGCTCCAGCACTTCTGCATGTGCGGCGCAGAAACGCCTGCTGCGGAGAGTCTGTGTGTGAGGACTGGCAGTGTTGCTTCAGTTTCTCATTCCAGAGACAAACCAGGTTGATGGTGGGATATTTGTCACCCTCCAGTTCTCTCTGTGCACGGTAAAATGGTTCGAGAAATGTCACTAAAAAGTCCAGCATGTCGGGGGAGACGCTGTCCAGGCGCGCGCTGCGCGCCTGCTCTCTGGCTGAGTTGCGCAATTTAGTGGCTGCGCTCAGTGCGCTGCGGTTTTCACCATCTAAATTCACTCTATTAATTATTTCCTCATCAATAAACTTACTGCCTTATATTCTTTACAAGCAGATTAAAACAATTTTATATTGTGTGCATTTTTATTTAGTTTTGTTTGTGCTGTATGATTAAAAAAACACATCAAAGCCCGAGCCCGACCCGGCCCGCCAATCAAACGCAAAAATATGGCCCGAGCCCTACCCGACTTCGGGTAGGGCTCGGGCCATATTTTTGCTCGGGTAGGGTCGGGCTCGGGCGAAGAAACGACACCTCTAATCAGAGACCACCGTCTGGATCACTACAGAGTGAACAAAATAACATTAACAGAGCATGAGCACTGAAGACCAGTGACTCTTTATTCAAGAGGTCTGACCAGAGAGACGATCAGAAATTATAACTAGGCGCACAAGACGACACTGAGAGGAGACCATAGAACATGATCAAATAAAACAATACTAAAACAACCACTAAAAACATGAAAACCAACTAAATTTGGAACAACAGTGGCTACTAAAGTCTTTCAAAAGCTTTTTACCTCCTGAGGTGTAAGCTTAAAAAAAAAACATCAATTTAATATGCTGCTTGGATCACACAGCTTTCAAAATATCCAGGAAGAGATGATCCTGTTTTAAAAAGTGGGATTGACATTAAGATGATCTGACATCCCCTTATCAACCCCCACCCCTCCTTATAAAACATGGCTCATTTGCTGGGTCAGAGCAGAATGTGGTGCTGCTGATGGTCTGATTGTAAATGAGATAGTGGGTCTGGAGTTTGCTTTACCGCCTCAAAGTACAGGAGAAAACCCCATATTTTCATTTATGTTGGACGAAAGAAAAAAAAAACACAGGTTTGTTATTGTGTGTAACTGTTGGTAGGACAGGGATGGAAAGATCACAGTATTTTTTTTGGTGTAAATTCCAAACCCAACAGAGTTCACTGGACTTATAAAAAGAACAGTGAGATTCTTCTGCTCCTCTCTAACACAAATAAACCTTCTGGGAGGTTTCTGCCCTTCTCCGGGGTTGTGTATTTACAAATGCTGGTAGGCGCTTAAAGGCAAACAGCAGCTAAATTCAGAAAACCACGTACCAGCTTTGAAAGTTGTCACACCCAGAAGTTCAGGACTTTAGGGACAAACTCATTTAGTCTCTCTGACCATGACAAGACCCTCTTTCAAAACCACAAAAGCCAGAGAGAGGAGGGAAATATGAAATGTCATTAAGATGTATGACCAGGAGCTGCTCTGTGGATACTAAACACGAGACTGTGTGGGAATGGACTTCAGCTGATCAAACAGCAGAACGATCTACAGAAAGGTCTGGTAGCTAAAGAAAAAAAAAACACATTTCACCATTCAATTCAGAGGAAATAACAAACAAACAAGAAAATAAACAGAAAATATGTTGAAAACTGTTCCAACTTAATCTGGACACTTTCTTTTTTCTTTTTTTTTTCTGAGATGCTTTGTTTTTCATCCAAAGGACTTCTTCAGTCCAAGTAGCCACAACTAAACTGGAGAACCACAAACACCAACTCCCATAGAGGGGGAAAAAAAACAGTTTGCTGGTGATAAGATGGTTCAATTCCTGTAAGGCAGCCATGCCAAAATGATTCAAAACGCCAAAGTTGAATCTGACTGAACATTGTTGGAGTTGTACCTGAATTATTGAGCATGAACTTTGGTGTGCCAAAGTGAGTTTGAAAATTACATGCCAACTTGAGAAACAATAGCATAAAACTAAATTCCATCCATCCATCCATCTTCTTCCGCTTATCCGGGGTCGGGTCGCGGGGGTAGCAGCCTTATGCCCCTTTTCCACTTGGTGGCCCGGCTCGGATGTGACGTCATATTTGCGTGCCAAGCGCGCGTTGGAGAGCATTTCCACCTGACAGATGCGCGGCGCCGCGCCAAGATTCCGGACTCATCTCAGAGCAGGTCCGAGGCCGGCTGGACCCGAACCGTGAGGAGGAGGCTGGACTGAGTTTGAGGAAGTGGCTGCCGTGAGGGAGCAAACACCGAAGGACTTTACAAGATTAACATGGTAAAAACAATTATTTGTATTAAAAATTACAGCACACATGTGTCTTAAGCCGAACTATTCCTTAATAATTCCACGTTGTTGTCAAAACGGCAGGATTTAAAAAAGTAGTTTCGCCACGTGCACGCGCGCGCCCGCGCGCGCACGTGAGCCGTCTTTATTTCTATAATGTAGCTAAATAAACGCTTTAAAAAATATAGTTCATAGCTGACGTTATATCAAGAGGGTGCTTGAGCTTAACAGTTCCTTAATAATTTCACGTTGTGGTCAAATCAGCTGGATTTAACAAAGTAGGTCGACACATGCACATCACATGCACGCGCGGGTGGGGTCGATCGGCGTTCTTTGTTTTAAATGTAGCTAAATAAAAGCTTAAAAAATATATTTCATAGCTGCTTTATACCACGAGGGTTCCTCAGGTTAACAAGTC
>JBBPBX010078665.1:0-16572 GCA_038048925.1 Garcialebias charrua
GGAAGAGAAACTCATTGTAGCTGTGTGTTCGCGACAAGTCCTTCACGACCAGTCAAGTCTGCTCTACAGAGACAGAAATAAAAAGCTCCTTGCCTGGCGGAGTGCAGTGAGGAACTCGGTATACCGGTAAGCTCCTCCCACACCCCCCGCCGCCACACCGCCGCAGCTTCGCGTTCTGGTCTGGACACCACTGTGGGTCCAGTGCGTCCACTTGCGTGCGTGACGAGCTTTTTTGAAGTTGAAACGCTGTTAGGTGTGGATGTACCATTACTCTGCTCAAAATGTTTTGTATTTGTATATATTTCTATCCTGAACATGTGGGGGGTTGTTTGTTTTTCTTCCCACATTTTCATTTCACCTTTCATTCTGTTTGTCTGTTTCCTGTCTTCAACTCCAGCCAATCGAGCACTCCTGAGCCTGGTTCTGCTGGAGGTTTCTTCCTGTTCAAAAGGAGTTTTTCCTTTCCACTGTTGTCTTTGTGCTTGCTCAGGATGGGAGACTGTGACAAAGTGAAGATTCAGCACAATCTGCTGCTTCCTTAGACAGATACATTTTACTTATTGACTTTTTATGTACAGTATGTGAATGTTTCTGTTCCGTGTCCTGAGAACACTTTGTTGTAACTTGTACTTTATAAATAAACTGAACAGACAAGAAGGGAACCTAAACTCAAGAGATAAACTTGTCTTGTCACACAACAGACAACTTAACAAAAAACAAATTCAAATTGTAATTTTAGTAACTTTGTTATCAGAAGCTGGTCACAAAAGCACAAGTGGTTAGTTTAGTCGATTGTACAATTTTTTTTAAAATTTGGGATGGAATGTTCTTTCCAACATGGTGATTCTTAAAGAGCAGTAGGCTGAAAACTTGACATGTTTAAATAAAGGTGATGGATCTTTCACTCCGTTTCACGCAGGATTTCTTTTCAGTTTCTTAAAGACATAATTTTCAGATATTTTTCATTTGCTGAAGTTAGTAAGACCTAACACTTGTTTTGGTTTTACATTTGTCCACATTCCTCTGTTTGTTGACCACACAGTACACAGTACGCTGTCAGGTACTGTCGTATCAAAAATATATGTGAGACAGGAAGACCCAGCTTGTTGAGTTTTAACAATAGAAAAGATCAGCAGAACATCCCAGGGATTAGTTCAGATCTGTCTAACCTCAGATAGTCAGATATGAACAAAGCTTAGAATAGAATAAAACAGAACAGAAAAGTGTAGTGAACTAGACGGGGGTCTCTGATACAACCTTGACCTCAGAAACACTTCTCTGATCGCTCTCAGTAATGAACTTTTTGGGAGTTATTCTTGAAGGGACAGTAATACTTTTATTACATTTATTTGAATCAAAACACATATTATTTCAGAAGAGACTTCCTTTTAATGTGTGTTAATTCAGAATTAATTCTGAGAATAACTTGTCATTGTTTGATCATGTTTTATGCTATTTCAAAATGTTGATCACTTCTTCAAATGATGAATCAAACTGTGAAAGTGAATTAATATGTCAGACTGAACTCCTCAGTTTGTTAGAAGTTAGAATACAGTTTTAATCAGTTGTTTGATGAAGCTGGCTCCAGTCAATCTGTTTCTCTGTCTTCATTCTAAACAACTTCTTCTCTGTTCTAAAAAACTGATCCTCTCCTATCCGAGTGACCTTCATCCACTGGTTCGTTTGAACCAATCGGAGAAGAACAAGTCACTGATCACAGATCCTTTCTTAAAGTTCTAAACTTTGCTGGAACAGACAGAGTCTGCTGGAGTAAGTCTCAAACTATGGTCTTCTCCAAAGAACTGATGATCGTCTGGTCAACACGCTAATGACCACGTCATCAGTTAAAGACTTATAACATGCCAAGTTATAAATCATCTTCAAGAGCTGGAAAGCTCCATCTGAATGAATTTTCCTCCAAGGAAAGTTTTATTCTGAAACTCAAACCAGGAAATGCGTTACTTTCGGTTCGAGTCAAGGCAGACGTCTGGAGACGCTGAGAACGGTAAACGAACTGGCCAGTTGGACCAACTGGGGACTGACCGTCTTCACGAGGTAACAAGTCATCAAATGCTTTGCCAAGTCGTACCAACGTGTAGCCGAGATCGGCCGGAGAGCTGCCATGTTTCTGGTTAAAACACATCAAGATAGTACCTCTCCTCATCCTTCATCTTCCTCCTACTCTGAAACTTTCTTATTTTAAGACAGTAAACTTAAGCTAAATGCCTGCAGAGATATAAGTTATTATAAGATCGATAACTTGTGTCCTGTTGTTCCTATGTTTTAATCTGTGAACAGTTAGTTATAGGAAAATTCGATCGATCCAAACATGTACATAATGTGTGATGTAAGTTATGATTCTGTTAAATAAATGGTTCAGTCCTGCTGGACCAACATAAGTTGACATTTCATGTCTTTACATTATCACCTCCAAGGCATAGAAATACAGTATTGGTATTAAACTGAAAAAGAGAGAACTCGTTTAATTAATGATGATAAGTTTGTGTCAGATAAAATCTACTCAAATCTTTCATCTGGAATATTGTACAGTAAGCAAAACTGACCGCTGCGATATCCCTACAATAGAATAGAATAGAACAGAAACAGCCTCTATTGTCCCACGGTTGGGAAATTCGAGTGTAACAGCAGCAACAGATAAAAAGATTAACACAAAAAGTTCCATGTTAAAAACAACATATAAAGAAATAAGATAACAATAATAATGTTCAGAATGTATTGAACAATGAGAAGGACAGATAATTGACAGTACAGTTTTAAAGGCAGAGTGTGTTTTAGCAGAGGTCAGCATGTATTTAATACATACTGAGTTTGTTGGAAGCAGTGATGGTTGTAGAGTCTAACAGCTGCTGGGAGTATCAGTATCTTATACTGGGAGTACCTTCTCAGGAAGACACAATAACCAGTCTCCTCTTAAAAATATGTTTAAAAGAACTCCAGAAAGCATAAAGAAGTATTGATGAAGATCACCTTCAAATATTAAAAGACATTAGAGGAAAAGTAAAAAGGAATATGCTCAAATGTTTTAACACTATAACAACATTTTGGCCAGACTGTTAATTGTCTTAATGAATCAAGAAAACTGACAAAACGTTTGAACATTTCTGGTACAAAACCTGAAACTAAAAGTCCTGGCTTGTCTGAAACATGCCACTGTCAACATGCACTTTACATCAGCACATTTTCACATGGTGCACTTATTGTTCTGTATATGGAGTATATTACAGCTTACTGGTTAGTAGGGGTGTGAATCTCTCAGTGTCTGGAGAATCGATTCGATTCCAATTTTTGATGCACTGATTTGATTAAAAATCGATTTTCGATTCTAAAACGATTTCCATTCCAGGATCGATTTTCAATTGAAATCATGAAAAGATTAAACAATAATGTAAACAAATAAACATTTATTTAAAACTCATATGATTCGGCGACTTTGGACCTGAACAGCACCTGGACTTGGAAGGCTGCAGTCAAAAAGAACACTGTGGCCTGGATTGAAGATAAACAAAGGACTATCTAATCTGGTTTCTGCACGACCTTGAAAAGAAGAAGGCTGTGTGCTGGAAATTATTCTCCTGGAGTGAAGCTGAGACCCCCCCCCCCAGAGATCTCGGTGGGTGTGCTCGGAGGCGCCAAGCTGAACAACTGCTGAACTGTGCTATCTGAATGTTGCTCACAGACTCTTTTGATCTCCTTGCATGTCGTCAAAACTGCAACAATGTCTTGTCTGGTTGTGCTTAATGCTGATAGAGTTTTTGGGACTTTATCATAGAGTGTCTTAAGGCAATCTTTGATAGATTCTTTTTTTGAATATCACAAATGATACCTATTGTGTTTTTCCTTTTTCCATATCTGTTTGACCTTCATCCGGAGACGGATGAGTGCGGCCGCGCAGAAGAACATGTCATGTGTTTGAATATGCTGCAGCTTTACATACTCTCCCTCTTCTGGACGACTGTGTATACATCATCACGTTGTATCGGTTAACTGGTGCAATGTTAATAAAAATCTCTTGTATCTGTATCTTGTATAATGTATGCTTGTAGCAAACATTAATAATGTCAAATAATACAGTATAAATACAGCAGATGGATATATGAATAGAATGCAGCAGCTTTAATCGGGTCCCGGTGGTCACTGGTGTCTATATCCAGCAGTTAAGGGCGAGATAAGGGCGAGATACACTCGAGCGTCCTCACGATACGCCAATACGCAGCGTACGTACGCCCCGTACGCAGCGTAGCCCCTCAGGGCAAGTACGCGCAAAGGTATTTTTTTACTACGCATACGCGATCCGCGTGCGCGATACGCGGTGTCTGACCATAAACTTCCCGGCGCCGGACTGTTTTGTATGTTACACAAATGAAATAAATTCCCCTTCTTTATCGCTGATCGGGCCTTTTCTTTTGTTTTTTTGCCTAAAGTCAAGTAACCGCTTCTTCCTCCGTTCACTCGATGATTGAAATGAATGAATTCAGGTCCTACCTTGGTGCGCGATGTTTTAATATCCCCTGGTGGGCTGTGTGCTGCAGGAAAAGCGCTCCCTGTTATTATTTTTATTTCTGAGAGAACTTTTTATAACATATATAGTAGAAACAGCGCATCAGAACACCGCAGAAGTCTGAGCGAGCTGCTCATGTTAAAGGTTTCACTTTCAACTAGGTTTCACATTCAGCTGACTGAGCGCTGTCAATCAATTCAGTAGGCGTGTCAGCAAGTGACCAATCAGCGTGCTCAGTTGTCCCCTTCGTGTGCAGCAGCTCATATTACAACAAGGAGAACGTCTGAGCTGAAGTCAGCTGAAGTAAAGCAGCCGCTCCGTATACGCGCGTATACGCGCGTATACGGAGTCTGCTTCACTGTATCTCGGCCTATACACTCGAGCGTCCTCACGATACGCCAATACGCAGCGTACGTACGCCCCGTACGCAGCGTAGCCCCGCGTAGCCCCTCAGGGCAAGTACGCGCAAAAGTATTTTTTTACTACGCATACGCGATTCGCATACGCGATGCGCGGTGTCTGACCTAAACTTCCCCGGCGCCGGACTGTTTTGTATGTTACACAAATGAAATAAATTCCTCTTTTTTATCGCTGATCGGGCCTTTTCTTTTGTTTTTTTGCCTAAAGTCAAGTAACCGCTTCTTCCTCCGTTCACTCGATGAATGAAATGAATGAATTCAGGTCCTACCTGGGTGCGCGATGTTTTATATATTCCCTGGTGGGCTGTGGTGGGCTGTGGGCTGCAGGAAAAGCACTCCGTGCTCAGCTGCTCATATTACAACAAGGAGAACGCGAGCGTTTGGAGCGAAAAACTAGCGGAAGTGACGATCGGAAGTGACGGTACGGAGGAAATGACGTTAGAATTTGGAGCGAAAACACGAGAATCTACGCGAGAACGAAAGCCGAGTGTAGCAGCGGCTCCGTATACGCGCGTATACGCACGTATACGCGCGTATACGGAGTCTGCTTCAGTGTATCTCGGGCTTTACTGTGCGAGAGGCAGGAGACACCCTGGACATGTCTCCAGTCCATCACAAATAATTCAAAATACAAACGTAAACAAAGATTTCAGCCTACTGTATTGCATAAACATTTAACTCAAAATAAAATAGACTTCAAAATCATATTGCATTCATCCATGTTTCAAATATGTATGGATGGATTTGTTTGGTAAATCTTTTCAACAAAAGCCATCTATCCATCATCTTAGCTTTATCCTTATCGGGTCCTGGAGGTCACTGGTTCAGATTTCTTCTTCTTTCTGCCACCTTTCATTTTATGTATTCTTTCATATACTATGAGATATGGTTTTATTTTCTTTATCTTTTGGGTTTTAATGTAAAAAAAAATATATATATATATATTTTTTTTTTTAAATCAATTTTGGGGCTTTTAGAATCAATTCTGAATCGCCAGGACTAAGAATCTAGATTCTTTTAAAAATCGATTTTTTTTCTGCACCCCTACTGGTTAGTGATCATGTTTAGGGTTTTAACAGATTGAAATGTAATGTATGTGTAAAATCTTAATGAATTACTAATTTACTTGGGACATTTGACACTAAAAAACAAGCATTAGTTGCAAAAAATGAAGCACAACACATCCCAAATGTTCAAATAGGAATAGTTAGCAGCTCTCAGGTGAATTGAAGTTTGCAGAAGTGTCAGGTAACAACAGGACTTGTAGAAAACAACCGGCCTGGGGAGGCTCACCCTTTGTGATGTTGTAGAGGACAACGTTGCCTCTGTGCGTCAGGATGCAGCTCTCCAGGGTTGGACACAGCAGGTGGAAGCAGTTTTCTTGGCTGCTATTGTAATGAAATATGGCCAAGTTACATGAAACTGGAAGAGAGAAGTCAGAGAGGAGAGTTGAGCATGAGCATGATGAACCATGTGCACGTGCAGGAGCAGACCTACAGTTGTTGGTGAGGCAGCAGGTGCGGCTGCACTTGAGCGCGCTCTCCTCCTGGTAGAAGTTGACCAGCTGCGCTCCTCTCCTCTGAGACTCCTCCAGGTTGATGAAGATCCCCGGGAACCGTCGGATCCAGCAGTTCTTGTAGTAGGTGGTCGGTGAGCACCTGGACTCGGTGTGGCACACCACACTCAGAACCGTCACCAAACCCCATGTGGCGTTCATGGCGCGCGCTGGAAGTCACACCATGTTAAAGCACAGCCCGGACAAAGCAGCCACATATTCAACAACAGGTTGGTTCACTGACGGGGGCCCTGAAGGGCCAGTCTGTGCCTTCACTCCTCTCCAGGTGCACACTCACCAAAGGGGGAGGTGCACACCATGCAGCCATGCGTAAAAAGTGCCAGG
This sequence comes from Garcialebias charrua, assembly GCA_038048925.1. Classification (NCBI taxonomy): domain Eukaryota; kingdom Metazoa; phylum Chordata; class Actinopteri; order Cyprinodontiformes; family Rivulidae; genus Garcialebias; species Garcialebias charrua. The sequence goes on from JBBPBX010078665.1 coordinate 6,839, forward strand.
TTGTGGGTTAAAAGACTCTGCTGCTTTATGGACTCTGATGGTGGGGGCCAAAAAACAAAAGTCCCTCACAACATGCCACAAATCAAATCAACCAATCACAGCAAGTTTTATAGAAACAACTGAAGTGATCATCTTTTAAAGTGGAGTGGACATGTAATGAATATCACACCTCTCTGTGGTAAAAAGTGCTTTAATCAACCCAAGTTTGAAGAAATATATTTTAATTTAGAACATACGCTAATGGCTAATGCAAGTCAGCTGGTCAATCTTAAAGGTTTATAGAAGTTAATGCAAACACTGTTTTTTAAACCTTTGCTGTGAGTTTAGTAGTGTATCTATTACATATTATATGTAATATAACCATATGTTTACATATATGGTTCATTTTTGTTTTTGTCACTTGTGCTCTCAGGCCAGTGAGAGTGCTGCAAACTTGTCCTTACATTCAAATATGATGCCTGTTGTTTTTATATCAACCTGTTGAATGTGCTGCTTGTTGCTCATCCACACTGATTCTTGATGTGTTTGCTGTAGCTCATGACCAGTGCTCTGCTCACAGTCCACCATGTTCAGCCTGCTCACTGGAAAACAATCTGTTTAAAGCGAACAGAACCATCACCATGTCAGAAGTGGATGCAGGAAGCTGATGGAACAAAGCAGGAGTGCTCCCTGGTGGCAGGCTGCAGACCCCCATACAAACTAATGGGACATTTTCCTGACTAAAATATTAAAATATAGCCTTATTCATTATTGGTACTGTATTTGTTAATTTCCATAGATTTTAATCTTGCAAGTTTAAATATGCATATATTTTCCAGTTTGTTGAGTTTTTTGGAGAGAAAAGTTTAATGTCACATTGTGCTCGACAGTCCACAGCTTGTTGGGAGCATGTGGGAGTTTTGTACTGGGGGGAGCCCCACGTCACTGACGACAAAAGTATATCATGGCAGCACTCAAAACATGAAGTTTTTTACTTCAGTTTTAAACGTCAAGAGTAGGCCGAGTCACATCATCCATTTTTTATTATTATCACCTGTTGATGGTGGTAAAGTTAACTGATTGGTTAGCAATTCAATTAGTTTGACTCAATGATTAACTGAAGGTGTTCGACGTGTCTAACAAAGCTTTAACTCACATCTTTGTCTCCTCAGAGATGGATAGTCAACAACCTCACCCAGTGTGTCTCAGCATGTTGCAAGTGAAGGCACCAGGTGCTAACCCTGAGTGCAAATGATAGCAGCAGCTAGCTGTAGCACTTCTGGTGCAACCTGGACACTTCCAGCAGGACTATCATATTTCCACCAGAATAACTTTGGTAGTTGGAAATAATAAGGTATTGAGTGTTTATAAAAATATGTTGTTCTTTGAATTTTTTTTATTTTTATTGTAACCGTTTGGTTTGGTCTTGGACCCTTTCTGATTAGCTCATCAGTCTAAGTCATATGTGTCAAACTCAAGGCCCCGGGGCCAAATGTGGCCCTCCTTAACATCTTATCTGGCCCCAAGATGTTATTTTAAATGTAAAATACTTTTATCACTTGAATGTTTTCAGTAATCTTTTATTATGATGTCAAAAATGCAACAGAAAACGTAAAATATCATACAGAAGGAACAGCTGACGGGGCGGAGAGCGGACGTGCGGAGGGACGCTGCGCCTCACGGGAGATATGAAGCTGTAAATTATCTAAACTATTTAAATTCAAACAAAGCAAACGGGTTACAATAATATTGTTTACTCACTTTGCTGCCCGTGGGTGGTGCAGGTTTTTTTCACGTTGTTGGCTTTGTGGACTGGTGGAGCGGTTGGGAACCGACAGTCTGGGCGTTGGATCCTGTGGGCGTTGGCCGCTGGGTAGCGGCCAGGTGGCGGACTGCGCTCGAGAGGCAGGTGGACCTCATTGCTGGTGTCGGCTGTCGAGCCGAGGGGCTGCAGCTGCTGGCACGAGGTGCGGCGGTGTGGGAGGATATTGCCGTTGGATCCGCGTTCCTGTGGGGGCCGATCTGCTACCGTGATTCTTGGGGCATTGAAGCTAAAGGAGCTAGCTTCCAGGAGTCGGACTCACGGCGTCTGCTGGCCTGTGGTGGTGAAAAACTGCTCTAACGACTTGTTGGCCCACTGCCATCGGGCAGGTGGATGTGAGTACAGTGCATAATGGCTAAATCCAAACTAAAAAGACATGAATTGTTGGAACAAAGCTCTGATGATCTGGAGGAGATAAAAAGATCTTTGAACTTCTTGAGTGCAGAGCTTGCACAAGTAACAGCCCAACAGAAACTTCTGGTTGGGTTGTTTGAAGAAGTTAAACAATTAAGATACAAATTGACCTCAAAGATAAAAAAAATATTGAACTCGAGGAAAAACTGGATAATTTAGAACAGATATCACGACAAGATAGACTTATTATAACTGGAATGGAGATAAAACGTTCATATTCAAAAGTTACTTCTGGTAAAGAAACCACTGAAGATTCATCTCCACAGGAGCAGCTTTCTTTAGAAGAGCAGGTGGTGTCATTTTTACAAGCTAAGAAGATCAACATACATCATGAAGACATCTCTTCGTGTCACACCCTGCCCAATAAAACTGATAAGTCTAAACCAGTTATTGTTTTGAAATTCACAAGCAGGAAATTGAGAAATAATGTAATAATGCAGGGGAAAAAATTAGCGGGAACAAACGTTTACATGAATGAACATTTAACAAAAAGAAATGGAAATCTTGCTCGTGAATCACGGTTACTAAAAAAACAAAACAAAATACATTCGACATGGACAAGAAATGGGAAAATATGGATAAAAACACAGGATGGGTTGCAGCCGATACTGTACTAATAAAAGAAATGAAGGATTTGGATGAATTTAGAAAAATCTAGATGATAGATAATTATAGATTGTGCAACATATTGAACATTAAAATTCATAAGAAATAGTCTGATGAACAAATACACTGAATTATAATGACATACGATCAATCAGACTTCAATGTTGAAGAAGTGATTGATAGAAACTTTTTTCCAGTTAGAAAGGAGAGTCAACATTATAATGATGATCAATTTAATGGTATAAAAACAACTAATGAAGATCTTTCTATTTTACATTTAAATTGTAGAAGTTTAACTGCAAACATATCCAACATTTCAGATTATTTAAAAGGATTAAATAAATCTTTCAAAATAATAACATTATCTGAGACATGGTTAAATGAAGGAAATATAAATAATGCTTTCATTGATATGAAGGGTGGAGGCCATCATCAAGAAAATGAAGCCTTCATCCTGCGCCCTGGATCCCTTCCCCTCGTCTCTCATAAAAACCAATCACTCTGCAATAGGCCCACTAATCACTCAAATAATAAATCAGTCTCTACAATCTGGTCATGTTCCACTGCCTCTAAAAACTGCCATCATTAGGCCTCTTCTGAAAAAATCTAATTTGGATCCCGACATTTTTTCTAATTACCGCCCAATTTCACACCTCCCTTTTCTGTCTAAAGTGCTGGAAAAAGCTGTTGCTGCTCAGCTGCAGGACCACCTACAACAACACTCCCTGTATGAGAAGTTCCAGTCTGGATTCAGGGCAGCTCACAGTACAGAGACTGCATTGCTGAGGGTTACCAATGATGTCCTCTTGGCTGCTGACACTGGCTCTCCCTCCATCCTTGTCCTCCTTGACCTCACTGCAGCCTTCGACACTGTGGACCATAGTATCCTCCTCCACCGTCTTCATGTGGAGGTCGGTCTCTGCGACACCGTCCTGGACTGGTTCAAATCTTTCCTCTCCAATAGGCTGGAATGTGTTAGTCTTGGCAACGCCACGTCCCAGACAGTCTGTGTCTCCTGTGGTGTCCCTCAGGGGTCAGTTCTGGGGCCCCTGCTGTTTTCCCTTTACATGCTGCCTTTAGGTCAAATTATTAATCAGTTCAACATTTCTTTTCACTGTTATGCCGACGATACACAGCTTTACATCAGGACTGGAGCATCCTCATCTTCCACCTTGTCATCTCCATCTTCACTCACTGCCCTCTCTGCCTGCCTGTAGGCAATTAATAATAATAATAATAATGAATTCAATTTATAACGCACTTTTCATTAGTGAAAATCTCAAAGTGCTACATACATTGAATGCTACACACATTCATACACCGGTAGCGGCAGACTACCATGCAAGGTGCTTTCCAGTCCTACCGGGAGCAACTCTGGGTTAAGTGTCTTGCCCAAGGACACAACGACACATGGTGTGGGGAACCGGGATTTGAACCGCCAACCTTCCGATCAGGGGACGACTGCCATTACCACTACGCCACGGCCGCCCTTAGGGCATGGATGAATCAGAACTTTCTTCAATTAAACTGCTCCAAGACTGAGGCCATACTGATTGGCACCCCTCACCAGGTACAAACATCTCCTATAACAACACTTTCCTTTTCTGGACAAGACATCCCCCTCTCCACCTCTGTTACTAATCTTGGAATAAAAATGGACTCCAATCTTACATTTGAAAATCACATTAAGCTTCTGTTTAAAACTTGCTTCTTCCATCTTCGAAACATCTCCAGACTTCGCCCATCCCTAACTTTTTCCGATGCTGAGAAGCTCGTCCATGCTTTTGTCTCCTCCAGGCTCGACTACTGCAACTCCCTGTTTATTGGAATCCCTGGCAAAAACCTTCAGAAACTTCAATATATTCAAAACAGTGCAGCAAGGATCTTGTTGAGAGTTCGTAAATTTGAACATATTACGCCCATTCTCCATAACCTTCATTGGCTTCCTGTCACCTACAGAATTCAGTACAAAACTGCTCTCATTACACATCAATGCTTACATGGAGCTTCACCAGATTATCTGAAGGATATTCTTATTCCATACTCATCCACCCGGTCGCTGCGGTCACAGAACAGTAATCTCCTTCACATTCCGAGAACCAAATTAAGGACCATGGGAGACCGGGCTTTCAGTGTGGCTGCCCCCCGCCTGTGGAACTCTCTTCCTGACTGTCTGAGAGCCCCACAGTCTGTGGTTGACTTTAAGAGCGGCTTGAAGACCTTTCTTTTCAACCGAGCATACTCTACCTCCTCATGATTCTACTTTTGATCTTAGTTGATACTGTTATTGATTTTACTTGTTTTATTACTTGTTTTATTGACATTTAATTCTGTTGCACTTTGTAGCACTTTGAGATTTTCATTAATGAAAAGTGCGTTATAAATTGAATTCATTATTATTATTATTATTATTATTATTATGAGTTATATCATATGAATAGAAATAACAAAAAAGCTGGAGGAGTGGCTATATTTATAAACAATGAAATAAAATGTAAATTGATTAGCGAAATGTCAATAATTGTGGTCAATATGTTGGAAATGATAACAATAGAGATAATAAAAAATAATGAAAAGAATATCATGATACGTTGTGTATATCGATCTCCATCTTCAAATGTTGAGCTGTTTACTGATAAAATGTCAGGGTTACTGGAAAAGAGTGGAAATAAAAAAGTTTTTTCATGTGGAGATTTCAACATTGACTTGGGAATTACCACTGATTCAAGGAACATCAGTACATTCATAAATTCAATGTATAGTTTAAACTTTCATCCGTTGATATCAAATCCTACAAGAATCACAACTCAAAGTGCTACGATAATTGATAATATTTTCACAAATGTAACAGATGGCGATGTGCTGAGTGGTATTTTGAAGACTGATCTTAGTGATCACTTACCAGTTTTCACTATTTACAAGATTGATGTTGGTATAATTAAAACAATTACAAGAAAGAACAAAATAATAAACACATCAAAAAAAGCATTAGACAAATTAAAAGATGATTTGGACCAACAAAAATGGGATAATGTGTATGTAGATCAGTATTTTTCAACCTTTTTTGAGCCAAGGCACAGTGTTTTCATTGAAAAAAATCCCGAGGCATAACACAAACCAAAATTTTAAACATAGATACACTGTATCCGCCTATATTAAATATATAGTGATTTTTATCAAAGTGTCTTGAATAGGAATGAAATAAACACAAAAATTTATTTTTATCATATTTTATATTTCTTATTTCAAATTGCACTTAACATGTCTTCAAAAATACACCCGAACAGTACCACAACAATGTGGTCTTAAATTTAAAGAGGTTGTAGAAAGGGGGGGGGGCTTTTTTGATAATTTCCAAGGCACACCTGACGATCACTCGCGGCACACTAGTGTGCCTAGGCACAGTGGTTGAAAAACACTGATGTAGATGATGTGAACAAATCCTATGATGCATTTATGACAATTTTGGAGGTCTTGTACAAAAAACATTGTGTGCAAAAGAATTATATAAAGAAAAATACAGTGGATCATCCATGGATGACCAAAGGACTAAGAAATGCATGTAAAAAAAGAATAATCTGTATTCATGTTTCTTGAAATCTAGGACTCAAGAGGCTGATGAGAAATATAAAAAGTACAAAAACAAATTGGTTGGGATCATAAGGAAACACAAGAGGGAATATTACAGTAAATCATTACTTAAATGTAGTGGTGATATGCGTACGACATGGAGGGTAATGAATACTGTTTTGAAAACGCATAAAGTGAGAACGGGGCTTTCACAAAATTTTATAGAGAATGATATGGAAATCCATGACGATGGTGAAATTGTAAATGGATTTAATAATTATTTTGCAAATGTTGGGTCTAGCCTTGCAGCTATGATTCCTAAAGTGGACACAAATGTGAGTTATTTAAGAAATGGTTGCGTTAATAGTATGTTTTTGTGTGGAACAGATAAGGAGGAAATAATGAAGATCTTTAATAAATTTGCCAGCAAAAGATCAAAGGACTGTGAAGATATGGATATGGTGCTTGTAAAGGAAATAATAAGTCATGTGATTGAGCCATTTGCATACATTTGTAATTCATCATTTTCTAAAGGAATATTCCCTGACAGAATGAAAATAGCTAAAGTAGTTCCATTGTTTAAAAATGGAGACAAAAGTATATTCAGTAATAATAAATATGGTTTTAGATCAAATTGTTCAACATCTTTGGCCCTTATGGAGTTAATTGAACAAATTACTGCAGCGATTGATAAGAAACAACATTGCATTTTTTGTAATTCTTTATTTTCATATATTCCCAAGGAAGTATACTTTACAGAACTTTTAAGTATTTAACAGAAAAATTTCTAATATAAAAAGTCACTATATCACAAAAATGAACGTCATCATTTAAAATATATTGGACAATTACAGTATAGCATTGTCTTATGAGAGTCGAGACAAAATTTCAACTTCACTTCCCTGAGAAAATGTATAATGTAATTAGTAAATAGTGTGAAAAAAAGAACAAATTTAAAAAGTAAAAAAGCAACCCACACATAGCAATAAATAAAACAAAACAAAACAAAAAATAAACAAAAAATAAAATAAAATAAACAAAAACAACCAACCAAAACATATAAAATAAAAACACAACAATGTTGAGTGGTTAAACTAAGGAGAGTGGATTATCTGGGTGATTTTATCAAGTTTGTTTTCAAAAAATGAAATCAGTTATCTTAAGTTTTACATAGTCCACCCAATTCTGCCACCACTGACAATTGTTCAGTCTTGTAGTTGAGAAAGGCTGTTATTTTTTCCATTTTATATGTATTAAATGTTATGTCGATCCATTCATCTAAGGTAGGTTTGTCTTGTGATAACCATTTTCTTGTAATGTTTTTCTTACTTGCTGTTAAAAAAATAGTCAACAAAAATTTTGTTTTTTTTAAAGACTCTTGAGGAATTATGCCAAAATACATAAGCTTGATTTCCAAAGGAATGTTCTGCTTGAAAATTTCTTGTAAGGCACTATGTAACTCTTTCCAATAATCTTTTATAATTGGGCAGTCCCAGAAGACATGATAATGGTTTGCATCTTGATTTCCACATTTTCTCCAGCATATAGGAGGATTTCCATCATAGCGGCTTTTCTGAGCAGGTGTGATAAAAAATCTTACTAAATTTTTCCATCCATATTCTTGCCATTGTAAGGATTTATTATACTGTATGTCCATTGGTTTCTCCACATTAGTGTCCATTCCTCCTCTGTTATTGTTAAATTGCCCTCGCTTTCCCATCTTGCTTTAATGTGTAGTGTTGAATTGTTTTTTAGATCTGTTAAGTTTTTATATATAAGTGAAATAATTTTCCCTGTGATTTTTGATTTGTAGGCATTAATAAAGATTTCCATTAGGTTTATATTCTTATCAGTAATTGGCTCAATTTTTTGATTAACAAAGTTTCTTATTTGTAAATATCGATAAAAGTCCTGCTTGTCCAGAGAATATTTCCTCTTAAGAGTTTCGAAATTATCTAAGATTTTGTTGTTCATTATTGTACATAGAGCAGTAATTCCTTTGGTGGTCCAGTTCTTAAACCTGGCATCTAGTTTGTTTGGAGTAAAATCTGAATCATATGCAATCCATTTTATGGCAATCAATTTATGGCCGCTAGGTCATGCTCTAGTGCATTTTTTTTTGACAATATTTTTCCACACATTAAGAGTTGTTTTAATCCAGCGGTTATCTATATTATTTATGTAACATTGCATGTTTTCATCAGTCAAAATTGCCTGTATAGGAATTGGTGTCTCTTTCATTTCAATAATTTTCCATTTAGCATCATATTTTGGGTCGCACCAATATATCAATGTTCTTACTTGTGCTACTAAATAATAATCTCTTATAGAAGGCAACCCCCAACCTCCCATTTTATTTTCCAGTTGTAAGACTTTATATCTAATTCTAGGTCTTTTACCCTGCCAAATATATCTTGATAATAGCTTGTCCCATTCGTTGAAAACTTTTTGATTTATTTCAATTGGTAAAGTTTGAAATAAATATAATAATCTGGGCAGTATATTCATCTTAACTGAGTTAATTCTTGAACTAAACCTTAAGAAAGGAGTAAGATTCCATCTTACGATATCCTCTTTAATTTTCTTTATCATGGGAACATAATTATAGTCAGATAATTTTTCGAGGTCCTTTGGCATAGTGATTCCTAGATACTTAAAATGATCATTGTGCCAAGCTAGGGGATACTTATTTTGAATTTCCTGTGGTGGAGTATAATTATAGGACAGCAACTGAGTTTTGTTAATATTAATTTTGTATACTGATAACTGACAAAATTGATTGAATACTTGCATCAACGCTGGAAGAGAGTGGGTTGGCTGTTCTAAATAAATTAATATATTGTCTGCATAACAAGCCAATTTATGTTCTATCCCTTTTATCATTATTCCTTTAATATCCTTATTTTGTCTTATTAATTGGGCTAGTGGTTCTAAATATAATGCAAAAAGTAACGGTGACCACGCACAACCTTGTCTTGACCCTCTTTCTAAAAAAATTCTATCTGATAGCTGTCCATTAACTTTAATTTTCGCTGTGGGTTTGTTGTATAATGCCTGTATTGTTTTTATTATCGTATTATGTAATCCAAATTTATGTAGAACCCTAAAAAGAAAATTCCAGTCAACTGAATCAAATGCTTTTTCTGCATCTATACTGATAATAATAGCTTCCAGTTTATTCTTTTGTATGTGATCCATAATATGTAATGTCCTCCTTACATTATCCTGTGTTTGACGTTGGCGTATAAAGCCAGTTTGATCATTATTTATTAGGGAAGGGAGAAATTCTTCCAATCGTCTGGCCATTATAGATGTAAAAAGTCGATAATCAATATTTAAAACA
>JBBPBX010078666.1:0-16572 GCA_038048925.1 Garcialebias charrua
GTTCTTGTTTTGTGATTTATACATCTGTGGGTTAGAATAAAGTTGAACTAAAGGCTCTTCTTTAAACATATTTGAGGGAAATATTCCCGAGAGATCCAATAATTTTGTCTTTTTATAATTTTTCAGCTGTGTTAACTTTAATTAAACGATTAACAGATAAAGTCAAAGCTGATCCTCCGCGGTGACTCCGCTCGCTCAAATTTTGCCGACGGTCACCAAACACAGAAAACGTCTGGACTTCAGCATTAAACACTGTGTTGTCACTACCGTTTTTAAAATCTTAAAAATGGATCCAGCCACTGCTCCGTGTTCCAAGAAATTGAAAATGGCGGATCGGTAAAAAGTTTCTGAGATCCAGTGACTCCTCCCCCTGACCAATCAATGTCCTGCATTCATGTTTCAGTCCGAATTGCTCGACTGAGCTCCAATGGTCCCAGAGAAGCAGGGACAAAAAGAGGACTCGAATCAGCTAAAATACCAGCTAAAGTATTGGTGCAAAAGGGTTCTTTCTGTGGCAGGCTGCATAGAGTTGGGGCTGATTAGGAGCAGTGCAAATGGGGCATAAGAGAAGGCCCTTTTGCCTAACTCAGTCCGCACTGAGGGGACACTGCAGGTAATGATGTCTTGAGCGTGCACGCTGTAGCTGCACTGACAAAGTGACATGTATGAGCAGTATGAAGGCAGCAGACCAAGAAGTGATTTAAAGATGAAAATGTACCAATGAGAGTTTGTGAAGTTAATGTTAAAAGAATCCAAAGTCATAAATTGGTGCCGTCTTAGCACCAACATAACAGTTTTTTTCCACTTTGGAGTAAGCTGTTGGGGTGGACTCATTTTGTTTGGCGTTTCCTCAGACTGATGAAACCTTCCGGGTGGAGGGCGAAACGTCTCAGCACAAAAAAAGAAATCGTCCAGATGACCTGACATTGTTGGAATCCAAGTACTTCTTGAGTATTTATCAATTTTCTAAAGCCTTAGAGAACCTCAGACATTGGTCGATAGTTGACAATAATGGTGGGGTCACCTCCAGTCAGTAAAGGTAGAACAAAGGCTGTTTTCCAAGCGTTTGGAACAGAGTTTTGACTTATGGACAGGTTAAAGATGTGGGACACCAGTTCTGCTATGATTTTTGCAGCTAGCCTTAAGAAATAATTATTTCAGGGGTTTCAAACAGTTGATAATGTCAATAGAAAAATCTAAGCAGATTCAGATTCAGTTTATTATCGCCATTGTCAATGAACAGGATTCACAGACTAGGAATTTGCTTCGGCATAACGGTGCATAAAATATAAAAACATAAGACACAAAAAACATAAACCATATATGTTACCAGATATGTTCTTGTTTTTAGTATTTCATCCTGTTTTACACATTACTCTTATTTTAACTGCATTACTGTAGTTATTGTCGTCATTGTTTACCGTTTTGTTGTCTGTACTTTATATGTTCTGTCTGGAACAGGTCTCTCTTGTAAATGAGTCCCAGTGGCTCAATGAGGCTAGCCTGTATAAATAAAGGTGGAATGAAAAAGGAGGAAGGTCATCAGGACCTGCATATTTTCTACAATCCAGACCTGTTAACAGTTTGTTAATCTCACTAACAGAGAACATTGAACATGAGAAGGTGTGGTAACATTGAAAATGAGAAGGTGTGGTTTACTGAGGATTGACTTGTATGAAAAATGTGATTTGTAGAAGTTCGACTTGAAGCTTCAGAAGCGTCTCCAACACATACAGTGTGTGATCGTGTCTGCATTAATGTTTCACATGGTTCAATTATGGGGGCAAAATGTCACACTGTTAACTCCTGTAATTACACATCACTGACAAAGAAGTCAAGTAAATGTCTGATATTAATGTTGTTATTGATCTCAGGGATTCAGCCAAACCCAGGGCCAACCACTAACTACTGTACACCTAATGAATTTAAAAATATTTCAGGTCTCCGTTTTCTGCATGTAAACGCTCGTAGCCTTCTAAAAAAACTTGATGAATTGAAAATCCTAATCACTTCTTCTGGGGCAGATGTGATCGTTATCTCTGAAACTTGGCTCAAAAAAAATGTTTTGAAAAATGACCTGGCAATCAATGAATTTAAGATCTATCGTTGTGATCGTAATACAAAGGGAGGTGGAGTCGCTATTTACATCAGAGACTCGTTGGCTGCCAGGATTGCATCTAAAAAAACAATCGCAAACCAGTTTGAGGCTTTAGCTGTGAACATCACTTTGAAAGGAGGTCAGCCCTTAACTGTTGTTGGTTGTTATCGTCCCCCCTCCGCAACACCTGAAGCTCTGTCCTCCCTGACTGAATTCATAGGAAATTTAAAACACAATGAGATTGTTTTGGCTGGAGATTTCAACATTGATTGGAATAAGTCGACCCCCCTCTGTGATAAATTCAAGGAATGTTGCCTATCTCTCAATCTAACACAACTTATCGATTCTCCTACCAGACCAAACATAAAATGTCCCGAAAAATCTTCCACCTTAGATCTGTTTTTCACAAATGCACCTCACAAATTTCCTGGTATAGGTGTATTTGCTAACGTTTTGAGTGATCATTCCGTAATAGCAGCTCTTAGATCTACTAAACTTCCACCTGCTAAGCCCAGAATAATTCAAAAAAGGGATTTGAAACGTTTCAGTGAACAGTCATTCCTTTGGGATCTATCCCTCTTTGATTGGCAACGTATCCTACAAATCAATGACGTGAACACCGCTTGGAACGATTTTCGTGATAGTTTCATTTACTTTGTAAACAAACACGCACCTTTTCGGCAGTTCAGGATAAAGAGCCGTGACAGCCCCTGGTTTACTCCTGAACTAGCTGATCTCCTGCACTGGAGAGATCATCTTTGGGCCGTAGCAAGAAAATCACACTCAGACACTGATTGGTTGAAATTTCGGCAGCTAAGGAATAAATGCACAACTGCCATCAAAGCCGCTAAACGTAACTACTTCTTATCTCAGACCTCCAAAAATCTAAACGATCCTAAAAAATTCTGGAAAACCATCAAATCTCTCTCAGGCACCCCCCAATCATCTGACCTCCCATCACAATTTCTTGTTGACTCTGTTCCTGTGTCAAATAAGCACGAGATCCTGAACTGTTTCAATAAACATTTTGTTGCTTCTAGTTCATTATTTGACACAGTTACAAACGGAAAATCAGCCACTTTATCTAATAATCAAACTTCTACAAATCAAATCCCTCCTACAAGTCAACCATCTGTTAATCACACCTTCTCTTTTTCTCCGTTCTCAGTCAGTGAGGTAAATAAACTGTTAAATGATCTTGATCCTAAAAAATCTGCAGGTCCAGATGAACTTCCACCTTATTTCTTAAGGCTGGCTGCTCATATCATCACAGTCCCTGTGACCCACATCTTTAATCTGTCCATAAGCCAAAACACCATTCCGGATGCTTGGAAAACAGCCTTTGTTCTTCCTTTGCTGAAGGGAGGTGACCCCACCTCACTGAACAATTATCGACCAATCTCTAAACTCTGCATCTTAGCCAAGGTTCAAGAAAAACTGATAAACTCTCAGATCAAAAATTATCTGGACTCATTTAACATCTTACCTCTTCATCAATCTGGTTTCAGGAAAAAACACAGCACAACAACTGCTTCTCTGAAGGTTCTGAATGATGTTGTTGAAGCATTGGATGCTAAGGATTATTGTGCTGCACTTTTCTTAGACCTGTCTAAAGCTTTTGACACTGTGGATCATAATACCCTGTGTCACAAGCTCTCAGAAATAGGTTTCTCTGAGCACACCATCGGTTGGTTTTCAAACTATCTTTCCAATCGGAGGCAATGTGTTCAACATAACGGTACTTCTTCCAGCTATTTAACAGTTAAAAATGGTGTACCACAAGGCTCAGTTTTAGGACCCACTCTCTTTACAATCTACATAGCTAATGTAGGTCACTGCATCCCTGATGCATCCTTACATTTCTATGCTGATGATACAGTTGTTTATTGCGAGCTAAAACAGTAGCTAAGGCTTTCCAGTTACTGCAATCCGCTTTTGACATCATCCAGTCAGATTTGTTCCGTCTCAAACTTGTCCTAAATGCTGATAAAACAAAAGGGATGTTTTTTTCAAATAGGAAGTCGGTCCCAGCAGTTCTTCCTCTGATTTTATCTTCAAATGGTGTCCCTATTGAGTTTGTTGATTCCTATAAATATCTGGGTATCCTGATCGATTCACATCTCTCTTTTAAACTCCACGTGGAAAACCTAGTGAAGAAACTGAAAGTTAAACTGGGTTTCTTTTTCAGAAACAGATCATGTCTATCACTGAATGTTAGGAAACGCCTTGTATCTGTGACTTTCCTTCCCTCCATTGATTACGGTGACATTCTCTACATGAATGCTCCTACAAGCACCCTGCGGATGTTGGATGTTGTCTATCATGGTGCACTAAGATTCATAACTGGTTGTGATTATCGTACCCACCACTGCACCCTGTATTCACTGGTTAACTGGACATCATTAACCTCACGCAGACTCTTCCACTGGTACATTTTCATCTTTAAATCACTTCTTGGTCTGCTGCCCTCATACATCTCCTCCTACATGTCTTTGCGTGAGTGCAGCTACAGTGTGCGCTCTCAGGACATGATTACCTGCAGTGTTCCGTCAGTGAGGACTGAACTTGGAAAAAGGGCCTTCTCCTACTCCGCTCCTGCTTCATGGAATATCTTACAAAAAGATCTGAAGCTCTCGAACTTGACTTCTCTAAATGGTTTTCAGAATCTGTTGGAATCCTGGCAAAAACCAATGCAGATTTGTTCCTGTCTTTGATTTTATACGTCTACCTTATAATGTTTTGCTAGTTTTTTGATACTTTGTAAAAAAAAAAAAAAAAAAAAAATTTTTGTTTTTTCTCTTTTGTTTTCTATTGTTTATTGTTTGTTTGTTTGTTTATTGTTTAAGGAAATTCTACCATTGCTGTTCATTGTTCTTTAGTTTTAGCAGGTCGCTTTCGTAAATGAGCCCATGAGGTTCAAAAGATTTAGTGCAAAGTCAAAGTCAAAGTCAACTTTATTGTCAGATCTGCAATATGTACAGTGCAGGACATACACAGGACCGAAATTGCGTTTCTCTCAGTCCCTCGGTGCAACAGTAAACATCTAAACATTGAAACACTGAAACATATAATATTTTATTTTTTTAACTATTTGTAGTTAAGTAAATTTTTTTAATTTACCTGACTAAATAAAGGTTGAATGAATGAAAATACAGTAATAATAATAATAATAATGAATTCAATTTATAACGCACTTTTCATTAATGAAAATCTCAAAGTGCTACACGGTGCAACAGAAATTAAATGTCAATAAAACAAGTAATAGAACAAGTAAAATCAATAACAGTATCAACTAAGATCAAAAGTAGAATCATGAGGAGGCAGAGTATGCTCGGTTGAAAAGAAAGGTCTTCAAGCCGCTCTTAAAGTCAACCACAGACTGTGGGACCCTCAGACAGTCAGGAAGAGAGTTCCACAGGCGGGGGGCAGCCACACTGAAAGCCCGGTCTCCCATGGTCCTTAATTTGGTTCTCGGAATGTGAAGGAGATTACTGTTCTGTGACCGCAGCGACCGGGTGGATGAGTGTGGAATAAGAATATCCTTCAGATAATCTGGTGAAGTTCCATGTAAGCATTGATGTGTAATGAGAGCAGTTTTGTACTGAATTCTGTAGGCGACAGGAAGCCAATGAAGGTTATGAAGAATGGGCGTAATATGTGAAGTCCTTCTTTTTCCCGCGTGTAGCCGTGCTTTTAGATGGTGCAGAGACCATGTTCCTCAGGTGGAGGGCACAATTAAACTTATTTACATATTTAAATAGAGGTGCATCGAGGGAGGAGTCAGGTGTTCCCTCATGTGCGCTCAATTTCATGTTGATCGAGACGTACACTGGAAGTGTGTTGGATCCAAGCATACGCACAGATTTATACATTTGGATTTATTTGTCCGTACGCAGTTTTCTTGATTTAATTGTATGCCGTGTTTCAGTACAATATCCTCACCAGTCTTTGTACATGAGGCCACTGGTTTGTAAGTGCCTGTTCTGATTTGTGCAGGTAAATAAAAGTGATCAGAACGTCACAGGGTGTCTGAATGTTCATTGTTTTAAAAACAGTTTTAGTTCTACCTGAATAACGTGACAGATACAGAAAAAAACAAAGTGTGA
Organism: Garcialebias charrua; assembly: GCA_038048925.1. Lineage (NCBI taxonomy): Eukaryota > Metazoa > Chordata > Actinopteri > Cyprinodontiformes > Rivulidae > Garcialebias > Garcialebias charrua. The sequence continues at coordinate 6,205 of JBBPBX010078666.1, forward strand.
CCTCTTACCGATACCAGGAACTGCATGGAAGAAGTCGTCCAGGCTCTTGTCCACAGCGGTTGTAATGATTTGGACCTTTGGGAAGGCGTAGGCCACAGAGTGCACCCCAAGTTCAGCCATAAGCAGAGACACCAACATAATGTTGTCTTCCTGCACCTCGTGATCCTGCTCACACACACAAACACAAATATTGGTTTTCTTTATTATAAAAAAAAAATTCAGAAACAATGTTACTAAAAGTTTTCAGAAAGAGAAGACACGCGTGGTGGAACTGCAGTTGTAACCACGGCCTGAGGATGATGCGTATTAGGCTCCACCCACCAGCAGGACACGTATGGCCATCATGGCAGCGGCGCCGGTGGAGACGGTGCTGTCCATCAGGATGACATGATCTTCACTGATGTCTCTGGGCAGACGCAGGTAATGCAACTTGCCAGGCAGAGCAGAGGAGACCGGTTGCCATGGTTACAAGAACAAGACAGGTAGTTACCATGGAGACGAGCATCACATGGAAGAAATTTTGAAATGAACATGCTTGTTATTGTTGGAAGTGGTGAGGTTTCAAAGAACTGTCCTGTTTCTACCTCTGGTTCTCCTGAGTCCAGGTTGGTCTGGATCAGGATCTTGCCAATGCGGACATCTTTGCACACAGCCCTCAGGGCGGGCTCCATGGTCTCCCCGGCCCTCAGGATGGACACGCCAGTGATCTGTGGAGACGGAGCAACAGAGTGGTGTTAGAAACCCCGAGGAAACCGTGAGCTGGAAGTTACTAAGACAACCCTCTTACCCCCTTCCCGTTGTAGCTGCGGCCCCCGTACTCATGGCCCTGAGGAGTCTGAACCACACACGGCTGTAAAACACACAGGACAGCATCATCAACAATCAACTGGACACCAGCACATGGATGTAAAACACACAGGACAGCATCATCAACAAACAGCTGGACACCAGCACATGGATGTAAAACACACAGGACAGCATCATCAACAAACAGCTGTACACCAGCACATGGATGTAAAACACACAGGACATCATCATCAACAAACAGCTGTACACCAACACACGATTGTAAAACACACAGGACAGCATCATCAACAAACAGCTGTACACCAGCACACGGATGTAAAACACACAGGACAGCATCATCAACAAACAGCTGTACACCAGCACACGGATGTAAAACACACAGGACAGCATCATCAACAAACAGCTGTACACCAGCACATGGATGTAAAACACACAGGACAGCATCATCAACAAACAGCTGTACACCAGCACATGGATGTAAAACACACAGGACAGCATCATCAACAAACAGCTGTACACCAGCACATGGATGTAAAACACACAGGACAGCATCATCAACAAACAGCTGTACACCAGCACATGGATGTAAAACACACAGGACAGCATCATCAACAAACAGCTGTACACCAGCACATGGATGTAAAACACACAGGACAGCATCATAAACAAACAACTGGACACCAGCACACAGCTGTAAAACACACAGGACAGCATCATCAACAAACAGCTGTACACCAGCACATGGTTGTAAAACACACAGGACAGCATCATCAACAAACAGCTGTACACCAACACACGGCTGTAAAACACACAGGACAGCATCATCAACAAACAGCTGTACACCAGCACATGGTTGTAAAACACACAGGACAGCATCATCAACAAACAGCTAGATACCAGCACATGGATGTAAAACACACAGGACAGCATCATCAACAAACAGCTGTACACCAGCACATGGATGTAAAACACACAGGACTGCATCATCAACAAACAGCTGTACACCAACACATGGATGTAAAACACACAGGACAGCATCATCAACAAACAGCTAGATACCAGCACATGGATGTAAAACACACAGGACAGCATCATCAACAAACAGCTGTACACCAGCACATGGATGTAAAACACACAGGACTGCATAATCAACAAACAGCTGTACACCAGCACACGGATGTAAAACACATAGGATAGCATCATCAACAAACAGCTGGACACCAGCACATGGATGTAAAACACACAGGACAGCATCATCAACAAACAGCTGTACACCAGCACATGGATGTAAAACACACAGGACTGCATAATCAACAAACAGCTGTACACCAGCACACGGATGTAAAACACATAGGATAGCATCATCAACAAACAGCTGTACACCAGCACACGGATGTAAAACACATAGGATAGCATCATCAACAAACAGCTGGACACCAGCACATGGATGTAAAACACACAGGACTGCATAATCAACAAACAGCTGTACACCAGCACACGGATGTAAAACACATAGGATAGCATCATCAACAAACAGCTGGACACCAGCACACGGATGTAAAACACATAGGATAGCATCATCAACAAACAGCTGGACACCGACTGAGGAGGAGAGTTTCACTCACTTCACTCCTCAAACTCATTATCACCAAGGACCAGTCATGTTACTGCCTTTGTTTGTGTGTTGATTTGTTTATTCTGTCTGTCTTTCTGTCAGATGTCCCTGTGATGGACTGAAGACCAGTCCAGGTGTCCCTGTGATGGACTGAAGACGTGTCCAGGTGTCCCTGTGATGGACTGAAGACCTGTCCAGGTGTCCCTGTGATGGACTGAAGACCTGTCCAGGTGTCCCTGTGATGGACTGAAGACCTGTCCAGGTGTCCCTGTGATGGACTGAAGACCTGTCCAGGTGTCCCTGTGATGGACTGAAGACCAGTCCAGGTGTCCCTGTGATGGACTGAAGACCAGTCCAGGTGTCCCTGTGATGGACTGAAGACCAGTCCAGGTGTCCCTGTGATGGACTGAAGACCAGTCCAGGTGTCCCTGTGATGGACTGAAGACCAGTCCAGGTGTCCCTGTGATGGACTGAAGACCAGTCCAGGTGTCCCTGTGATGGACTGAAGACCAGTCCAGGTGTCCCTGTGATGGACTGAGACCAGTCCAGGTGTCCCTGTGATGGACTGAGACCAGTCCAGGTGTCCCTGTGATGGACTGAGACCAGTCCAGGTGTCCCTGTGATGGACTGAGACCAGTCCAGGTGTCCTGTGATGGACTGAGACCAGTCCAGGTGTCCCTGTGATGGACTGAGACCAGTCCAGGTGTCCTGTGATGGACTGAGACCAGTCCAGGTGTCCTTGTGATGGACTGAGACCAGTCCAGGTGTCCCTGTGATGGACTGAGACCAGTCCAGGTGTCCTGTGATGGACTGAGACCAGTCCAGGTGTCCCTGTGATGGACTGAGACCAGTCCAGGTGTCCCTGTGATGGACTGAAGACCAGTCCAGGTGTCCTGTGATGGACTGAAGACCAGTCCAGGTGTCCCTGTGATGGACTGAAGACCAGTCCAGGTGTCCCTGTGATGGACTGAAGACCAGTCCAGGTGTCCTGTGATGGACTGAAGACCAGTCCAGGTGTCCTGTGATGGACTGAAGACCAGTCCAGGTGTCCCTGTGATGGACTGAAGACCAGTCCAGGTGTCCTGTGATGGACTGAAGACCAGTCCAGGTGTTACGTCCACCAGGCTCATTTGGTGGGGTAACATTAAAGGAGAGCACACAAGGATTTCTGATTAACTAAAAAAAGTATTTATTAAATTATTTTAGAGCAAGGAAACCAAGAAAAATGAATATCTGCTAGATAAATGAATAAATGCCTAAAATGAGAAACCCAAAATGATTACTGTAGACAAAACTCACCAACACCAACCATAGTGTATTACTAGTTGATGTTTTTCTTAGTTAATTCTAGATGTTATTACTGTTTTTCTCTTGCATTTGTTGTTGGATGTAACTGGGACCCCGTGTACATAATCTCGTTTTCATCACATGTACCACATGCGGTGCAAATGACAATAAAGACTCTCTGACTCTGATAAGGTACAAACCAAACCAAAATGGTGTTCTGAGGAGGAGGAAGGAGGAAAAAGCCTCCTGCTGCTGCATGCAAGGCAGCTTAAATAATAGGAGTGCACCAATCAGGGCAAAACAAAACACCTGTGGAAGGCCTGTCTCCAGAACCATACCAGAAAAAGAGGCAAAAAACCACTGCAGCCGTAACACCTCCCCCCTTAAAACAGAGGGTCCAACCAGGAGCTCTGCAACCACTCTTCTGCTAGCCTGGTCCATCAATGGCTCGAGACAATGCATCCACCAGCACATTCTCAGTGCCTTCAATGTGCCGAATTTCCAGGTTGCAGGAATAAGGCCCATTGCACCAAACGCTGATTTGGACTCTGTAGGAGGGCAAAAAGGTCAAAGGGTTATGATCTGAAAGCACCACAACAGGAAATGAACCCCCGCTCACATACACATCAAAGTGCTTCAATGCCCAAATTAGGCTTCTTTCGAACCCTGAGTAGGAAGCAAGGCGAGCACCTTCTCTCCTGGGTGAAACACTCTATTTTCAGCTTTCTGGTCAAACCATCGTTTCAACTTTTTCTGAGCTTTTTTAAGATACTCAGAAGCCAATTTTCCAGCCAAGATAAGTCTGCGACAAAAACCATTAATGTGGTCGAACAAGTTTGATGGTGGATCAGAATCCAGCCAAGATAAGTCTGCGACAAAAACCATTAATGTGGTCGAACAAGTTTGATGGTGGATCAGAATTCAAGAAGTTAGAACTAGCAAGGAGACCGTGCACCTGAGGTCCAAACACTAGCTCATTTGGACTCCTGTACAATTTTATCAGCAGCAGGTAGGGGAAAAAGTGGAGCTGGTTTCAAGTTCTGATTAGGTTTTCCAGTTAACTGACAGGTGTGACAGATTTCTACAAAATGAGAGACACCTTTTTCTAGACGGGGCCAACAAAAATAATGCAACACTTGATTATAAGTTTTATTGACTCCTAGATGGCCAGACAGTTCTCCATGAGCAGTTTTCAAAACGAGGTTTCTGAACTTAATTGGAACAACAACTTGATCAACGGGACCAACAACATCGCTGTCACTATAAGGTAACCTGTTACGTACCAACAGTCCTTGTAGAAAATACCCATTTGACACTTTTGTGTCCTGTGCAGCTGACTGGACTTGTTCAAACAGAGCAGCTAAGGTAGTGTCCTCCTACTGGGCTGCAATCAACTCACTGAGTGACAAGGGAACGGGAAGAGTTGGCAAACAGGCAGTCTTCTTACAAATAGAACCAGGCTTACTAGACTCAACCTTCTTTTCAGCCAAAGGTTCACCAGACTCAACCTTCTTTTCAGCCAAAGAACGAGTGATGGCACAAGCTGGAAATGCCTCGGGAAAGTCTCGAGCATATTCGTCTGAAACAGATGGAGAAGCTCGGTCCACCGGAGGAGGTGCAACATATCGCCACACGCGTCCACCTGCCAGGTTGTTTCCTAGAATGAAAGACAACTTTCACAGGCAAAGAAGGACGAATGCCTACTGTAGTGGACCTACCCAGGGTCAAATTAAGGTTTTTGAACTGTCCAGTGATGACCTTTACTGACCTCTCAGTAAAGCAAGACATTTACTACAAAATCATTCATTAAGCTGTAATCTGATAAATATAGTCACCAAAAGAGACTATTTCTATCTTTGATTTTAGGCTGATGTGATCAAAAGAATAACTTTTGTCATTTTCATGATGTGTGCTTTTAAGCTGTGTTATTCTGTGAGAGTTAAACTGTGTTTCACTGCTGTGTCAAAGGTGCAATTAAGTCATCCAGAGACTTCTTTTAATTTTGTTAATTCAAATGTTATCAAATGAATAATTTTATTTGTAAGAGCATCAGTACATTTTAATGTCAGATAAATCAAATACTCTGCTTAATTCAAAATGTTGTACATGGAGGATTTCTCCTCTCCTCTCGAACTTGCATGTGAAGATAAAAGGAACACTTTATCTCATTCATTTTAGCTTGAGCTCAGGACAATCTAGACACCCAGAGACTTTTGTTTTTGTCCTATTTAATAATCAAGCTATTATCATTAATAGGTCCCATATGTTATGCTCTGATGACGTTTGTTTATTCATACAACAATGTTGGTAATGAGTTAAGAAAGTTCTAAATCTGCTGTATCATGAAACTGGCGTCTTAAACTAACTTTCTTATCCTTTCTGACATTTTTAATCTAACTTATGCCTCCTCTCAGTGGCTTCTGGCCTAACAGACCGAATGAGAAAGAGCTACGTCTTTCTAGGTCAAGTTAGCCTTAAAAGAGCTCTGACTTCCTGTTTTCCTTAGAGTTTGCTGAGGTCCTCAACCCCTGATGAGGTTCCCCAAAGAACTGATGATCGTCTGGTCAACACGCTAATGACCATGTCATTCAGTTAAAGACTTATAACATGCCAAGTTATAAGCCATCTTCAACAGCTGAAAAGCTCTCTTTTATTGACATTCCTTTAAGGAACGTCTTATCTTGAACAACAGCACCAGGAGCTGCCGTTACTTTCGGTTCGAGTCAAGGCGCACGTCTGGAGACGCTGAGAATGGTAAACGAACTGACCAAACTGGACCGAGGGAGACTGACCATCTTCACGAGGTAACAAGTCGTCAAATGCTTTGCCAAGGGTACCAACGTGTAGCTTTAATCGGCCGGAGAACTGCCATGTTTCTGGTTAAAACACATCAAGATAACTCCCTGACTCTTAACTTTTCTTCCTCCATTTCTCCTCCTAAATCTTTCCCTCTCTATCTAAGCTGGAAACTATATATTTTAAGTTAAAGAGCCACAGACTAAATATGTTTAACAGCCAATATTTATGTCTGTTGTGTTGAATTTAAGTGTGCTGACGTATTATTCTAAAAGAAAGTGAAATCATGTCAATCAAGTGTAATGGTGTTAATTTAGTTGATTTATTTTAAATAAATGATAGTGTCTCTTTGACATATCAAACTAAGTTAACGTCTTTGTCACTTAATGGCTCTGTTTATTTATCCATCATAAAGACCACAGAAATATTGGGTAAACTGAAAAAGAACAGAATCCGTGAACATTTACTATTCAATCTGAATAAGTAAATTAATTAAGATAAAGAGGTCAGTATTAATATTGACCTCCTCATAATTCTTACATCTGGTGGCCTTCGTACGTGGTTCTGAAAGTTTATTGATTTCTGTGGTTTCTCATGAACTGTAACGTCATGTTTGCATAAGTGGATCCAAGTTTTAAACTCTGAGGATAATGATTTTGGCTGGAAGTGTTCAAAGCAGGCAGATTCTGCATGTTTTTATCATTTGAAGCTGTGAGATTATTATTGTTTCAACTCTGTTAGACGCTGTTGGAAGCATTCAGGTGAAGTTTTGTCAGCCGTGGTCTGTGGTGGTTCTGGTCCTGGTTCGGTCCAGTTCACGCAGACTCCTGTACAAAGCTTTGTTTGACCGCCGAGTCAAAAGCCTGAAAGCTAATTTAACATCTACAAGATTGCTGTTGTGGTATTTTACATTTTAGAGCAGGTCAGAGAAGCATATTACTGTAGAACGTAGTCGGATAGTGGTTCTGTTCAGACCCGAGTTTCTGATCCACGACGAAGTGGACCAGAACCGACGTTGACGCGCTCCGAGAGAGTCCGTGTTTGTTCAACAGCTGCAGTGCTGTGTTACTGAGCGTAACTAAGTTGGCCTGTCTAGGTGTGTTCGCCGCATGTTTCAGAATTTTGGAAAGTTAATTTGTAGCGTCTGAGTTGTTTTAAGAGTCTATAAAGTTGTGGTCTGTTGTGCGAGCTAACGTTAGAGCTACGTGTCCAAGTACACGTTTGTTTATGAGCTGTGATTGGATGAAACGAGAGCTGGGAGCTGTCAATCACTCGTAGCGAACGCTGATTCGCTGTAGTGGGAACGCACGCCGTTGCGACCAACCCACTTTGTCGTCATTTCCGGTACTTCATTGGTCGAAGGTTAGAAAACTACATTTACCATGGTTGCTTGGGAAAAGGACTACAAGCACTGTGATTGATTGGTTGACGTCACGTATCTGTGTAGCGAGCTCCGCCTCGCTCAGCACAGCAGAGCTGGTGACGCGCTGCGTCGACCCGCCTATTTGTGTCGTCATTTCCTGGTGCACTTTCAGTGACGAACAGTCACATTCACAAAAAACATCATAAAAAGTCAGCATTTTATGGTGAGTTACCAGCTTTTAATTTTGTTCTGTACACAAACAATAGCTCCTGTTTATTTTAAATAAAATATTTAGAATAACAGAGGTACGGACAAACATTTTTGCTTATTTTAAATACAAAGAATTTAAAATAACAAACAAAAGTACAGTTTTCACTCCAGATAACTGAAAAATTTTTCCTTTCTCTTCCTTTCTCTGACACATCATCTTCCACAGTTGTCCTGTGCACATTTAAACTTTCCTGTTTATTTCAAATAGTGAAAAGTTTAGAATAACGAATACAGAACATCTTTTATTTTGATTTTCACTGAAAATCCAGATAAAAGATGGCAGGCACAGAGGGTGAGACCCCTGACACCTCTGATACAGGGCAGCCTGTGCCACCTCAAGGCCACGACCCGACCAAAGCAGATTGGATCGAATGTGCCTTATTTTCACTCACAGGGCCCATCACAAACTACCATGAAGAGACACAGTTGATGGAGGAAGCAGATGTGGACAGTGCATTAAAAACTGTAACAGCTGGAACCACAACGGCTGAAAAGAAAGCAGACAGAGATAAACGTTTGGCTAAATTAAGCCTTCTGTTAAAGGCCAAGCTAGACTTTGAAACTGCTGTACGCCGGGCTGTCTCTACATCATGTTTAACAGCACAAATGGAGGTTGCCGCTTTACAGCAGGAGGTAAAGAGTTTAACACAGTCGAGTATTGGCAGCGCTGAACAAACGCGTAGTCTCTACGAAGAATGCAAAGTGTTAAAAAGGGATTTTGACCAATCACAAGATGATTTGGAAAAATGTGTGGTGGAGAAGGATAAGTATTACCATCAATACAAGTCGATTCAGGCGGATTGTGGGGAGGCACGAGACGCGCTGGAAAAATGCACGGACACCCTGGAATCATTATCACTACGGTACACAAGGCTGCAAGAAGATTATAGAAAATCACAAGAACAGCACATGATGTTACAACGTGAAAATGATGGGTTAAAAGTCCAACTGAATAGTTGTAAAATAGAGCGTGCATCAGCAATGAACAAACTCTTTGAAGAAGAGAGAAAATGTTTGGGTCTCATGAGTAAACACCTTGAGAACTCACCGCCTCCGCTGCCTCCTCCCATACCTGATGACCTACTCCCTCCTCCACCGCCCCCGCCCATGCCAGATGCACTACTCCCTCCAACACCACCGCGCCGTCCCTTAGGGCCTCTAAAACCGACAATCCCACCGGATGCACCGGTGGGTGGATCTGATAATAACCCACAAATACCTCTATCAATGGCTGAACTACGGAATATGGCGAAAAGCATTCAAACCTTCGCCCCTGGCCCAATGGGCTCACACGAAACCAAGATCTATCTCGAGGACCTTGATTTCCAGCTTCAACGTTTCCCAGAAGCTACAGATGATGATAGAATCTGTCTGTTAAGGTTAACATCGGACAGGACGGTGCATGCTTTTATGAAGCGTCAACGAGAAGCAGTGATGAAAGACTACAGTCTTCTCTGTGCTGCGCTGATAAAGGAGTTTTCTCCTTGCACGGGGCCCGATGGCATCATAACAGCAGCTAACATCAAGCAAGGTAGGAATGAACACCCAAGGTCATATTATGACCGAATATTCCGTGCCTATTTCGGGGACAGATGCGAACCTGAAATGGAGGAGGAGGTAGGGTTTAAGTATATTTTCAGCCAAAACCTCTGCCCTGACATAAGAGAGAAAGTACATGTCAGCGCAAACTATAAACGGAGGTCCATCGAAGACATAAGAGAGTGCGCGATAGATGTTTTTACAGGTCGCACACCAAACAAAACACCCTTTGAAGTGTGTCCTGGTGAAAAGGTCAAATACCAAACGCTAGACCTTGAAGGAGCAAGAGCGCCAGCTCACTCTTTTAAGGAAGCCGAGAATAAGCAAAATTTCCAACCTGACAGACCGCAAAATGAAGGTGTCCGCTGGAACAAAGACCAAAAGGGGTCCAGAGACCCCAAGTGGTACAGGCCGCATCAAGAGGAAGAGCCCCATCAAAAAAGGAAGGCTTTCCAAAAGAAAAAGAAATATGGGTCCCAAGGAGACTCATATGAAAGAGGGTGGTCCCAGAGAGGACCCCCGAGCAATGCGCCAGCTCCTGCACCTCAAACTGAACAGTCTGGGGCGAGGAAAAACCCACAGAAGTTCCAGAAAAAAGGCCCTAAACCTCTGTCTTCAGAAGAGATGGAGAACATACGTCGGTTGTTAGAAAGTTTGAAAAAAACAAACAAGGAAAACAAACCTGGAGTGA
>JBBPBX010078668.1:0-14148 GCA_038048925.1 Garcialebias charrua
TCCACTTTTTCGTGGATCAGAAACTCGGGTCTGAACAGAACCACTATCCGACTACGTTCTAACAGTAATATGCTTCTTTGACCTGCTCTAAAATGTAAAATACCACAACAGCAATCTTGTAGATGTTAAATTAGCTTTCAGGCTTTTGACTCGGCGGTCAAACAAAGCTTTGTGCCGGAGTCTGTGCGTGAACTGGGCCGAACGGAACCAGAACCCCCCCACAGACCACGGGCTGACAGAACTTCACCTAAAAGCTCCCACAGCGTGTTAAGGAGTTGAACAATAACAATCTCTCAGCTTCAAATGATAAAAACATGCAGAATCTGCCTGCTTTGAACACTTCCAGCCAAAATCATTATCCTCAGAGTTTAAAACTTGGATCCTCTTATGCAAACATGACGTTACAGTTCATGAGAAACCACAGATATCAATAAACTTTCAGAACCACGTACGAGGCCACCAGATGTAAAGGATTAGAGGAGGTCAATATTAATACTGACCTCTTTACCTTAATTAATTTACTTATTCAGATTGAATAGTAAATTCACGGATTCTGTTCTTTTTCAGTTTACCCAATATTTCTGTGATCTTTATGATGGATAAATAAACAGAGCCATTAAGTGACAATGGACATTGACTTAGTTTGATATGTCAAAGAGACACTATCATTTATTTAAAATGAATCAACTAAATTAACACCATTACACTTGATTGACATGATTTCACTTTCTTTCAATTCAAATACGTCAGCACACTTAAATTTAACACAACAGACATAAATACTAGATGTTAAACATATTTAGTCTGAGGGCTCTTTAAACTTAATTATAGTTTCCAGCTTAGATTGGGAGGGGAAAGAATAGGAGGAAAGATTTAAGAAGAAATTATCGTGAGCATGATACCAGAGTGACACTTCTCATCCGACTTCTGCTAAAATCCAGGTACGTTTGTAAACAGCTCTTTACCTTTTGACGACCGCCCGGTAAGAGGGAAGACCTTGTAGCTTTTCAGATGCACGGGTCCTTGTGGGAACCAGTACAATACCTTCGAGCAGGGTTCTGGTTTACGTTTCAACGTCTCCTGGTTTTCGCTTGGTCATCAGAGAATATGTCAGCTTCAGGCCTCTGACTTCAAGATAAACTTATTCCAGGAAGGAATAAACAAAGTTTTTGAGCTTACGCTCGTTCGAAATGGACCCATAACAACATGTTATCAGTCCCAGCTGGATGACGAGTCCTTAGCGCGTGACTGGTGGTCATTCAGCTCTTTGGAAAGTTCACATCATCTTTCGAAGCTCCCAGAAACTCTGAAGCGTTTCCGCACAGTTAGAACTTAAAAAGCAGGAACAAAGAGAGGAGTGAACTTGCCTTATCAGACCCAAGGTTACAGCCAGAGCAGAGAGAGATTTGTTTAGGGAAAGGCACAGCAAGCTGGAGCCCTTTCATGAAAAACACGGATTACTGTCCTCTGAGTTTCTAAACAAAACCGTCCGGTCTCTGTGACCCGAGACTGCACCTTTGACACAGCAGTGAACACAGTTTAAACTCTTACAGAATAACACAGCTTAAAAGCACACATCATGAAAATGACAAAAGTTATTCTTTTGATCACATCAGCCTAAAATCAAAGATAGAAATAGTCTCTTTTGGTGACTATATTTATCAGATTACAGCTAAATGAATGATTTTGTAGTAAATGTCTTGCTTTACTGAGAGGTCAGTAAAGGTCATCACTGGACAGTTCAAAACCTTAGTTTGACCCTGGGTAGGTCCATTACATGTTTGTGTGCTCAGCATAACATTAAAGATGTTATTTCAAATAAAAATTAGTGATTTTTATTAATATGTTGTCCTGTGACATGTTCAAATCTGTTATGCTATCTTTGTTTCGATTTTTTGTGAAAATAAAGTCAAAAGATGCTTCTTGTTTGTTATTTTAAACTTTTTGTTTAAAATAAACTGGAAAGCTTAAAGGTGCAAAGAATTACATTCAAAGTGTTAATTTTAAATAAAATGCATGCATGTCTGCATCAATTCTGTGTAACTTTTCTGCTATCATTTATCCAGCAGTGATGTTCAAAGCTTACTTCTATCACAAAGTGACTGTAATTACTCTTTCTGACCGCTAGTGCGCTGGGGCAAAATGGTGGCGCCCTGTTGACATCCTGTTGTTAGCTTACGAGTAGCATCTAACAAAATTGGATTAAAAGCAACTTTCGGAAAGCGTTTGAGCCTGTGCGTGATAATCGCTCAAACCACTTTATTATAAGAGACAAATTGATGTGGTCAGACAGTTTAGATGGCTTGTGTGAATTTTTTTAATTTTTAGAGAAAAAGATCGGTTCCATAAACAAGTTGTAGCTTCCGGGGTCACGTGACATCAGATCACATGGCGATCGGTAATCTTACTTCAACTACGTTAAAAGTCTCATTTAAAATCTCAAAAACACAGCGATTAAGCAGGTTTTTAAAGATATTAACGGACAAGTAAGCATGAAACTTGTCAGGACTGCGTAACTGAAGTGAAACTTGACGACAAGAGTGGGCCGTCCCAATGACCTAAGTCACTACTTTCAGCATAACCGACTAATCATAGCAAAGACAAAACTTGTAGTTTTTAACCCAAGCGCTCATGGTTAATGTAGTCTTATGTCCTTGATCAACCACACCGGAAAAGCATGAGGCTTTTCCAGATGGAAGTCGGCAGTCAGCCCAACTTTACGGACTATTTACAAATCAATAAAACGCTTCAGCACATTGCAAAAAATCTGAAAGTATGACTAAACAAATTCAAACAGCGTAACTGAGCTACACTCAATAAGAACAACGATTTTCTGATAAAACAACAATGGACCTCTCTCGGAACCGAGTCCGAACTTATCAGAACCGAGCCGGCACAGAACCATCTCAACCACAGCTGATAAAAAGTTTCAGAGCAGGATAAATGTGTTCTATTTCTGTCTAAAATGTAGAATACCACACACAAGATCTTTGCAGATGTAAAAAACAGCTTTTAAAATGACTCGGAGGTCATTTAACGATGAAATTACACTTCCAGCTTGTGAAATGTCATCAGACTTTTCACACAAATTAGTGACAATTCTTCATCAAAAGCATCAGCTAGTGTTTCAAAAGTTGATTACAGACAATTTCCCAGCATGAAATAACATTAACTGCAGTCTTGCAATCGTTCTGACCATTTTCAGCCAAAAAAAATCACATTTTCAGTCATTAAAAATTGGATATTAAATGCCAACATGTTTCATGAGCACAGAAATATTAATTTTAATCTTTCAGAGACTGGTACGGACCACCAATAGTAGGATTTATGATTGTGGTCAGTTTACTGACTGTACCATATTCTCAATGAAAGTTGTAGCAGATTTGATCTGACCCAAATTTTTAACGAGTTCATTCTTTTTTGGATTTAAACCGATTAAATGTGACCAGACAAAATGTAATCTCACGAGAAACGGCAACTTATGTTGATTCACCAGGAGATGAACCTTTTATTGACAAAATCATAAAAGTACATCAAACATTTGCATCGAGATTAGCTCTGATTTAGAAATAAAGTTAAGAGGAGAATGAAGGAAAGGGAAGTTTAAGGATGAATGATGGAGGGAGTGGTGTGTTTTTATCCAGGAAGCATAGCAGCTCTCCGGCCGATCTCCGCTACAACGTCGGCACACTTGGCAAAGCATCTGACGACTTTGTTACCTCGTGAAGATGGTCAATCTCCCTTGGTCCAGTTGGTCAGTCCGTTTACCGTTTACAGAGTCTCCAGACATGTGCGTCAACTTGGACCGTTGTAACGGCACGTCCTGGTTTGGTTTCAAGATAAATCACTCCAGCAAGGAGACTCATCCACAGCCTGGAGCCGTGACACTCGGATGGGTTTACAGAGAGGCTTTCTGTAACCCTCGCTGATAAGCGCAGGTCTACTTGACATTTGACCCCACGTCCACAGCTTGGAGAGAGAAGTCCACATCTCCACTTCCTCACAGGAACTGACCATTCCAGTAAAAGCTTAGAACTTTTAAGAAAAGATCTGAGATCAGTGACTTGTTCTTCTCCGATTGGTTCAGACGAACCAGTGGAAGGGAGTTAGAGTGCATGAAGGTCACTCGGATAGAAGAGAAGATAGTGTGTCAGAAGACTTGCAGGTGTCAAAACAGATAATCTGTTTTTGAGAGTAGAGGGATTTGTTTTCAGAAAAAGGAGACAGACGACAAGTTTAGTCTAAAGACGTGATCATAGTGTCTCTAAACATTTCACACAAATACTAACAGATTGTTCGACTTGTTCTTCAACTTTAGACATGGTTCTTCTGAATAGAACATACAGTTTGATTCATTATATGAAGAAGAGATCAACTTTCTAACAGCATAAACCATGATCAATACAGTATATTGAAGTTATTGTGTTGATTAATTCTGAATTAACACAAATTAAAGAAAGTCTCTTCACTCATTCGTATTCTGATTCAAACTGAACTGGAATAAAACAGTGATTATTTTTATTATTATTAATTCAGGATAGTAATTTCCTGTTTTATTAACCTCTAAAAAGCTGCCGTTGTGAGCAGATTGAAGTCCGGAAATCTCCGTTGTAACCTCAAATAGCATTGGTGAATGAGTGTGGGTCTTGTAGCATTTTAGCATGTAGCGTTGGTGAGGGCTACATGTGCTTTGTTAGCCGTTTAATACAGGAAATGATCTGAAAAGCGGCTAAACTATTTAGTGCTGCTTATGCCTCTTTTCCACCACTCGGCTCGGCTCGGATCGGCTCAGATCGGCTCAGTTCGGGTCGGGTCACATCTATGTTCTGTTTCCACAGCTTTTTTGTACCCCTTCTGTGGGCGGGGTCCAGAATCCTACTCGTCTTACCACATGGTGGCAGTAATGTTCCCTCAAGCTATTTACTACAGTACTAGCCACCACTAGAAGAAGAACACAATAAAGGCTTTGACAGAATGTTGTGAAAGAGATGTCATGCTATAATGAGTACCTCATGAGCTGTAATCTTTAAACCCAATTCATAATCCTACCTTGTTGCCTTCTTTAAACCCATGTATTTTCCAATTTAGTATTTTTACAATAAAGATGTATTAAAGCATATTTTATTATTTAGTTATGCACAAGGTGCTTGATAAAGTTGCAAAACCATATTTGTCTGAGCTGCTTCAACCTTCCTGCCCTCCCCGTTCTCAGATCAGCTGAGCAGTTGCTGCTGACAGTCCTCAAAACTTTTTAAATCTTATTTAAAAACACACATTTATTCCTTGGCTTTTAACACGTGATCTTATCTTTTATGGCATGTTAACACACCTGCAGTAAGACTGGTATATGTATTTATTTTTGTATGCTTTTTATAGTTTTTAATTAACTTGTCTTTTATGTTATTGTACAGCACTTTGGTTGACCCTGTGGTTTTTAAAATGTGCTTTATAAATAAAGTTGATTTAAAACATCACACTGTGATCTTTGAAACTGCCAGTGTCTCCCTGGTAAAGTTGCTGCTGGGTGGTAGATGGTAGATGGATGGTCTGTGAATTCTTTAACTTTAAACTGTCCAAAGGACTTTGGCCACTTTTAATTTTTGACTTTTTTTGTATGACTTCATCCTAGAACCAAATAATTTATAACGTAATAACAGTTGAGCAGATTCTAATAATCTTTATCTTATGATTCTTTAAAGGTCAAATGCAAATGGAAAGTTCTCTTAACTTCCAGTATGGATTTAAACACAATACACACTTCACATTATAAAATAAGTTTAGGAAATTGAATGTTCGAGGACACCACTTAAGAAAATATAACGTTTAATAGGAAAAGTTTGAAGTGACAAACAGAAGTAACAAATTTCCATCTGGTGTCTCACGTCTTCCTCCAGAAGATGACACAGGTTGTTGAATTCTGGTGATTTTCTTCTGTTGACTGTAAAAGAAAAATGTGATTAATTTAGTCCAGAAACTGTTTTTTTTTTTTTAAACAACACAGTGTGATCACAACATGTTCATATACTAAATGTATCCTGTTGGAGTTATTTGAAATAAAATTCAATGTGTTATAGACATAAATGTGTCAAGCTACCTCCATTAATTTTCTCCCTTGTACTTTGTATCACATATTATCAATTCTATCAAAAACCACATAGCTGATATTTTTCAAAAAAATATAGTGTGATCACAACATGTTCATATACTAAATGTATCCTGTTGGAGTTATTTGAAATAAAATTCAATGTGTTATAGACATAAATGTGTCAAGCTACCTCCATTAATTTTCTCCCTTGTACTTTGTATCACATATTATCAATTCTATCAAAAACCACATAGCTGATATTTTTCAAAAAAATATAGTGTGATCACAACATGTTCATATACTAAATGTATCCTGTTGGAGTTATTTGAAATAAAATTCGAATTTTTATAATTTATTTTCGTTGTGCAAGCACAGTTTTGGAAGAAGTCAAAGCGAAACTACTTTAAATGCAGCATATTTGACCACTACGTGACAATATTAAAGCGTGGTTGAGCTCAGGAACCCTCGTACTATAAAGTCAGCTATGAAATATATTTTATATCTGTTCATTGAGCTACATTTAAAGACACAAAGCCGCCCGCGCGCCGCGTGTTGCTCGTGGCGAACCTGCTTTTTAAAATCCTGCAGTTTTGAGCAATACGTGATTTTATTAAGGACACGTTCAGCTGAAGACCCATCTTTGCTATAAATGTAAAAAAAAAAAAATTTTTTTACCGTGTTATTCATGTAAAGTCCTGCCGTGATCACTTCCCTCGCTTCCGTGAAAACTGCTCGAGTCTCCTCCTTCCTACTTCCGGAGCGGGTGAGCTCGCCTCGGCACCCCTCTGAAACCAGCCCAAAAATCTCAGGAAATCTGGCGCGGAGCAGCACGAAATATCTCATATTTGCACTAATGTTTGTATTACATTACTGCCTATAGTCATACTACTGTTTACATTCACTGTTTACATTTATTAATACTGTTTACATTTATTACTACTGCTTTACATTTATTACTACTGTTTACATTTACACTACTTTTATCTACACTACTGCAGATACATATACAGCATTCTCTGACTAGCCTTATCTAAGGATGCCAAATGTGCCTTATGTGCCTTACTTCATATGCCACTTTGCCTCTATACCAACATCAACTACCTCATACATATACTGTGTACATTAACTTATATGCTGCTGTGCCACTCTTTGCAAATGTCAACGCTAGAAACTTCAGTTTATTTTATAGATATACTACAAACACATGTGCTAACATGTGTTTGTAGCACATGTTAGCACATGTGCTACAAACACATGTTGCTTTGTCTGTATTATCACTAATACGCTAAGTGGAGCCCTGGGAGCTTATTAATGTGTGATTATAACCTGTATTATATTGTGTACAACCTGGAACTGCTTGTAATGATGTAGAACCACGTTATTTAGTAGCCTAAGCTCATGAATGTTAGTTGACTGGGTTTACCCTTAGCAAAAAGTAGTATATTAAAGTATACTTCAAGTATAATTTTTAGGTACTTATCTGACTTGAAGTATACTTTTTAAGTACTTATCTGAAATATACTAAAAATAAATTTATTTAAGTGTACTAAGAGTATATTTATTTTATACTTTAAAATAAGGCTGTGTACTAATCTGTCTTGAAGTATACTTTTAGTTAATTATCTGCGATATACTAAAAATAAGTTTATTTAAGTGTACTAAGAATATACTCATTATATACTTTAAAATAAGGCTGTGTACTTGAAGTTTAGTTTTTATGATCTACATTAGATACTATTAAGAATAGTATAGTGAAGTATACTTGGCTTATACTCAAAAGTATAAAAGAAGTCTAAGACTAAGTACAATAAGACTTATACATTAATTCAAAAGTTTATACTTGTACTTTTGTTTTTGCTACTCATTACTTTTTTATGCTACAAAGTACTAATACATTATTTTAATCCAAGAGCAAATTAAGGTGATGTTCACAAATTTATTGTTGCAGAATAAGTTTTTCACAAAACACATTTGCTTTGCGGAATTGAATTTACAAGATCGTTGTATGTTGCTAGTCAAAGTCAAAGTCAAAGTCAACTTTATTGTCAGAACTGCAATATGTACAGGACATACACAGGACCGAAATTGCGTTTCTCTCAGTCCCTCGGTGCAACAGTAACCATCTAAACACTAAAACATTTAATAAACATAAGCATAAAATAGTAAAAAAGTGTAACACTGTCCTGAGTTTTTTCATAATAGTATAAAAGTATGAAAATTTACACCAACACTGAAACACCAAACACCCCTAAAACACCAAACACCCAATGAACATAAGCATAAAATGAAATAATAAAAGTGTAATACTGTCCTGAGTTTTTGCATAGTAGTATAAAAAGTATAAAAACGTATATCTATAAAATAAACTGAAGTTTCTAGCGTTGACATTTGCAAAGAGTGGCACAGCAGCATATAAGTTAATGTACACAGTATATGTATGAGGTAGTTGATGTTGGTATAGAGGCAAAGTGGCATATGAAGTAAGGCACATAAGGCACATTTGGCATCCTTAGATAAGGCTAGTCAGAGAATGCTGTATATGTATCTGCAGTAGTGTAGATAAAAGTAGTGTAAATGTAAACAGTAGTAATAAATGTAAAGCAGTAGTAATAAATGTAAACAGTATTAATAAATGTAAACAGTGAATGTAAACAGTAGTATGACTATAGGCAGTAATGTAATACAAACATTAGTGCAAATATAAGAAGTAGTGCAAACTGAATGAGCACATGACCGTGAGTTGAGTGAATAACCCGTTTTGATGACACAGAGTCCAGTGTTAAAATCTTTGTGTTGTGTGGTAATGTGTGAAAGTTTTTTGTGTTAAGGTAATACAAGTGGGAGGGGAGGCAGAGCAGGCAGAGAGTAAGGCTGGGTTAAGGCCTTGTTATACTTGGCAAGACGCCCTGGCGCACGTCTTTTACCCCCCGTTGAGTGAGCAAACATTGCGCAACTTTTGGCCGCACTCCCGCTGTGATCCCCCGGTGACAGCGCGTCGTGTACATAGCCCCCAAGCAGAACTCTGAGAAGCCGACGATGCGGCTCGCATCGTGTGATTGGTTCAAAGTTTGTGGGCGTTTTTTGTTTTTGCTTTGACAGACACATGGATAGTTTTGAAGAGAACTTGTCTGTGTGTGCGCGCGCACGCAAACCGTGCGCCTCAGCACACTTTGCGCATTGCACCCAACACACACACACACACACACACACACACCAATACATATATATATATATATATATATATATATATATATATATATATATATATATATATATATATATATATATATATTAAATATATATATATATATATTTACGCGCGCGCACACAAAAGCATGCGCGCCTGCATGCACCCTTTAAAAGAAAGCAAACTCCGTTGTTATACAACAAGCCGTGGTGGTCTAGTGGTTAAGACGTTGCGCTGCAACACCAAAGGACGTGAGTTCGAATCATAGTTGAGTTTTTTTTTTTTATGATTTGGTTGACTATAATATTCTTTTATTATTGTTCAAAGCTCAGAATTTATGGTTTTGTGTGAGAAATCATTTAATATCTTATATTTTTTTTATATATGTGATTGCTATTTGAATTGATTGTTAATTTTGTTTGAAGAAGGGGCAGAAATAATGAGATTTTTTTCTTCTTCTGCCTCCTTTCATTTCATGTATTGTTTTGTTTTATAATGTGGTTTTGTAAATAATTTTCTTGTGTTTTTACAATTTGAAATGAATAAATTCAATAAAAAAAAAAAAAAAGTTGGAAGAGGGAGGGATTTATTATAATTTATCCCCCACGTCTTGCCAAGTATAAACACTCAATGCGGTCGGTGACACACACGCAATTGCATCATCGCTGGGTTCACTCAACGGGGGGTAAAAGACGTGAGACACTAGTATGAACCTAGCTTTATACTCCGCAAGACTCCCTGTCTTACGTCTTTTACCCCCCGTTGAGTGAACAAACATTGCGCAACTTCTGGCTGCACTCCCGCTGTGATTCCCCGGTGACAGCCCGTCTTGTACGTGGCCCCCAAGCAGAACTGCAAGACGTCTTGCAGTTCTGCTTGGGAGCCACGTACAAGACGGGCTCTCACCGGGGGATCAAAGCGGGAGTGCAGCCAGAAGTTGCGCTACCTGTTTTCACTCAACGGGGGGTAAAAGACGTAAAACAGAAGTATAAACCAAGCTTTAAGCATCCTGACTGCCTGATGAACAGAGCTGTCACTCAGTCTGCTGGTTCGAGCCTGGAGACTCCTCAGTCTCCTCCCTGATGGCAGCAGGCTGAAGCAGCTGTGTAGTGGGTGTGTGGGATCACCTGCCATGCAGAGGGCTTTCCGAGTGAGGGTTGCTGTGTAAGTCCTGCAGTGAGGGGAAGGAGGTGCCGACAATCTTCTCAGCTGCTCTCACGATGCGCTGGAGGCTCTTGCGGCAGGATGCAGTACATGCACCAAACCACACCGTGATGCAGCTGGTCAGGACACTTTCTATGGCACCCCTGTAGAAGGTGCACATGATGGGGGTTGGAGCTCCAGCCCTTTTCAGCTTGCGGAGAAAGTAGAGGCGCTGGTGAGCCTTCTTGGCCAGTGATGCAGTGTTCCTGCTCCAGGACAGGTCCTCTGAGACGTGCACTCCCAGGAACTTGGTGCTGTCTACTCTCTCCACTGCGGTGCTGTTGATGGTCAGAGGGGCATGTTGGGCATGCCTCTTCCTGAAGTCCACAACAATCTCCTTTGTCTTCTCCACGTTGAGAGTGAGATTGTTGTGTCCGCACCACAAGGCCAGGCGGCTCACCTTATGTCCGCAATGCCAGTATTTTCTTTAGAAAATAAAATAATAAATTACTATTCAAAATTCCAAAGATTTATTTTATATTGTTATTTGTGTAAAACAATAAAGTGCAGCATTAACTGACTGAATTGTGTATATTTAAGTAATAAATGCATCTAAGAAGCAGCTCTGAACAGGACCGAAACTCACCAGTTAACTACCTGGTTACTGGTTGTCAAAAACATATGTTTTGATGAGAATAACTTTATGAGTAAGTTTGCTAAAATTAGATCACAGTTTACAGAAGCATGTTTTAACTCTTCTATTTTCGTTTAGGGAAAGAAAAAATCAGGCACACATTTATTTTTGTAGGTATGAATTTATTTTGGTGCAGTCTATAAGTATTAACTTACACTCATGCTCTTTTGGGGGTAAATCAGCCACATTTGAAAACATTAAGACCATTTTTAATCACATATTTATCATGTCACAAAATGCATTCCTCTCAATAAAGTTCTTTTTTTATCTTTGTTACTAAACGTTCTATTTTTATATTAGATCACTAGATGGTGTTCCACTTTTTTATTTTTAGAGCCTCTGAAAAAAATACACAGAGACACTGTTCAAGTCTTCACTGTCCAGAATCGCTGTGGAGTACAACTTCTCATCTCGTCCGATAAAATTATTTTAGTTTGGATGTCAAGAGCAAAAACTCACTTGTAAAGTGAGTGTAAATAAACATTTGGCACTAAAAAGTTGTTCTATATGCATGCAGGATGCAGAATGTAACACTCCATGGTTGACAGTGGATGACTACTGTCAGTTTACCGAAAGGCAGGAAGTAATTAGCAGGTGGAGCGTGCACCTCCCTTACAACTCATCATACGCCTTCTGTTTTGCCTTTGCTACCTCCCTCATTGCTCTACATTGCATCTCTTTATATTCCTGTCTCTTCTATTCTACTACTTGGCTAACCTTTTTCTTTCAACGACGTCCTGCGCTTCACTATTCCACCACCAGGTTTCCTTATCATCCATTCTCTGTCCAGATGACACATCAAGACCTTCTTCCTACCTGTCTCTCTAATTACTGTTGCTGTAGTAGCCCAGTCTCTAGAAGCTCTTTCTTACCACCAGAGTCTCTTCTCTGGTTTTACTCTTTTTCTCTTCTTCACAACAACAGTCATTCTACACACAACCATCCGATGCTGTCTGGCCACGCTCTCCCCTGCCACAACCTTACAGTCTCCAATCTCCCTCAGGTTTCCTCTTCTACACAGAATGTAGTCGACCTGCGTACTCCTTCCTCCACTCTTATAGGTCACTCTATGTTCCTCCCTCTTTTGGAAATAATTGACTACAGCCATTTCCATTCTCTTGGCAAAATCCACCACCATCTGTCCTTCCTGGTTTCTTTCCTTGACACCAAACCTACCCATCACTTCCTCATCCCCTCTGTTTCCTTCACCAACATGTCCATTCAGGTCTGCTCCAATCACCACTCTTTCCTCCCTGGGAATACTCTCTATCACTTCATCCAGATCTTTCCAAAATGTATCTTTCTCCTCCCCATCACATCCAACCTGTGGAGCATAACCACTGACGATGTTTAGCATCAGACCTTCTACTTCTACCTTCAGGCACATCACCCTATCTGACACTCTCTTCACCTCTACTACATTCTTTGCCAACTCCTCCTTCAGGACCACCCCTACTCCATTTCTCTTTCTATCCACACCATGGTAAAACAGTTTGAACCCTGCTCCAATACTGCGAGCCTTGCTGCCCTTCCACTTGGTCTCTTGGACACATAAAACATCTACCTTTCTTCTCTGCATCATGTCAGCCAGCTCTCTACCTTTGCCTGTCATTGTCCCCACATTTAGAGTTGCAACCCTCAGTCCTACATTCTTCACTTTCCCTCTGTCTCCTGACATGTTTCCCTCCTCGTGATCTTCAACTAACAGTAGCACAATTTCCGCCGGCACCCTGTTTGTCAACAGCACCGGTGGCGGTTGTTGTTAACCCGGGCCTCGACCGATCGGTGTGGTTTCGCTTTGATGATCTCGCTTTGTAGGTTTGGCTGAAGTGTTTAACGTTGGATGCCCTTCCTGACACAACCCTCACCATTTACGTACTCGGGCTTGGGATGGCACAAAAGATACACTGGCTTGTGCCCCCTAGTGTCTGGTTTATATTTCTGCAGATTGTGACTTTGAATTAAAGCTGGGGTATGTAAGATTGTAATGTAGTCTGTAACTTTTCAAACAATATATATTTTAACATATTTCTTCACTCTGTCACTAGATTGATGTTAGAGAGGTAATCTCTGAAAAAACTAAAAAAAAATATTGTCCCCTTGCTTCTCCAGGTGGTAAATAAGCATTTCTAAAAAGAAAAAGTGACCCGCCATTTTCCAGCCAATAAAAACAAAGTTTGTAACCAGCCAATAAAAACCGAGCTTGAATTTGAATCAGCCAATAAAAACAGAGCTTGAATTCAAATTTCAACAGACCACAAGGGGGCAGAGCCATATATGGCTCTGAGGGGGAGGGATCAGAATGCTTTGCTTGTTGAAATTTTTTCTAAGTGCTGCTGTTCTACAGAAACTGCAGACTGAACCTTTAAGGTTCAGCATGCCTGTACATCGGCTGTAAATCAACCCCCTCAGATTCTCTGCTTCCTTGTCACAGTCTTCAGTCATTATGCTCTGCTGTTTTGGACGTGTTTTGTGCCTCATCAGCCAGAATGGCTAAGTTTTATTGACTTTAAAAAACTACTTTTTATCAC
This sequence comes from Garcialebias charrua, assembly GCA_038048925.1. Taxonomy (NCBI): domain Eukaryota; kingdom Metazoa; phylum Chordata; class Actinopteri; order Cyprinodontiformes; family Rivulidae; genus Garcialebias; species Garcialebias charrua. The sequence goes on from JBBPBX010078668.1 coordinate 13,641, forward strand.
AGATGTACATCATTTAGACATGTTTTAATGTTGACTACCAATTTAAGAATGTTATATGATCTTTCCTGTTCTGATCACATCAACCCACAGATTTCTGGAGCTTTTGTACAGACGAAGCGTGAGTCATTAAACACTGACGCCCTCTCGCTCATCTGTTAATGTATAATAACACTTTGGGAAGCCCATCGAGTCACAGGGAGAACCCCGGCTGAGTCTTAAACTGGATTAAACTCAGTACCAAAAGATAGCTGGTACTAACCACTGTGCCACCCCCAGTTAAAACCCTGTATATTTAGGAAAACATTGCCATTTTTCCACCTTACTGCTTCTGCTTTTATTCCTATTGACTTTGCCAAACTGTAAAGAAAAAAAAACTAGATACAAAACTTGTACATTAAAAATGTGTGCAGTGATTAACAGTTTTGCATAAGGATTTTTGTTTGTTTGTTTTAATCTGCTAATATTAATGAATTGTAACAAGCGTTAACAAATTAAAAAAAATATATTT
>JBBPBX010078669.1:0-16572 GCA_038048925.1 Garcialebias charrua
GAACTCCGACTGTGTTTGGAACAGCAGCAGCTTCTCTGTTCTCAGCGTTCACACCATGTGTACACATCCAGCCCGATGCATTCTTAAAAAAAAAAAGTTGTCTAATCCGATGCACATGTTCATGTGCACATTGTGTCCCATCTTTATTTTTGAAAGGTGTGTGTGTGTCCTGAGCACACTGGCCACCATGTGCCATGAACAGGCTGGCTAACATTCCCAGAGTGCTGTAATTTCTTCCTACAGGAATGTTTGGAATGCTGTGAGTGGTGTTTGGTGGGACTAGAGGACCAAAGGGCTTTAGACACACGCACGAACGCACGTGCACAAACACACTGCATTTGTAAATCCATTTCAAAAGCTTAGTCCTTTCTAAATGTGGCTAGCTTTATTAAAATATTGCTATATTGCTTTTCCCATCAACTGCTTAAGAAAGTAAAACTGAGGAAATACATGGGTTGGTGTGAAAGAACTCGTGGTTTTAAGAAATACTATAATATATAATCTATAATAATAAGAAAGTCTTAAAAATAAAAAATAAAAACAAGTTTTCTGCAAATGTTTTCCCATTTGTACACAAAGGGGAGAAAAGAAAGTGCTTCTGAAGTATTAATGTAATATAATGAAAAGGAGTTCATGTAGCATCAAAGTTGATGTTCAATAATCCAGGTTATAGTCAGGCACGGGGAGTGGTGGCGCAAAGGTTATGAAGGTGCGCTTGTGATCGGAAGGTCGCCGGTTCAAGCCCCGGTACCGACAACATCAAAGATGTGGGTGGGATAAGTGAAGCGGTCACACTTGTCTCCACCCTCATCTGCCCCACTCTGGGCCCTTGAGCAAGGCCCTTAACCACCATCTGCTCCCCCGGGAACCCTAGATATCAGCTCTCTGCTCCACACAGAGGGCTGTGGTTGCTCGGTGGTCTGTGGTTGTGTCAGGAAGGGCATCCGGCGTAAAAACAACTGCCAAATCTTCATGCGACCAGTTCGCTGTGGCGACCCCTAACGCAGGGGAATAAAGCCGAAAAAAAAAAAAAAAAAAGTCAGGCCCTCTGGACGGTTTCTTTGTGTTGAAACATTTCATCTCATCCAAGAGACTTCCTCAGTCCGAGGAGTCGCAACAAACTCAGTCTTTTAAGTAGCGCACTCACATAGTGGGCCGTCCAGTTTAATGGTGATCAGATGGTTTCCTAATGCACATAGATTTGATTTGTGGGGGTTTCACCATCACTCACTTCTCTCTGTTTTCCTCCACCATCTTTGTGTTTCCACAGATGATGACGTAGACCTGGAGCAGCTGGTGAATGACATGAACTCGTCTGTGGAGAGCATTCAGTCTACGCAGGAAGACACGGCACTCCTCCTAAACAACGGCCACGTGCACACTCCACGTCACCATCATGGACATCCTGCCTCCCTGGGTCAAAGCCAGGTTCATCGCCGTCACAACCCCACCCTGCCTCTCTCTTCCCCCTCCAGGCTGAAACACTCTCAGCCGATGCACATCCAGGCTGTCAGGTAAAGGCTTACCTGTGCCTCTGAGTGCTTTATATTCACCGTTAGCACAGCAAACAGCTCTGTGCTCACAGAAAAGATGGATAAAGCCTGAAAGGGACTTGCCTGAAGGCAGCCACCACCTGAAAAGGTTCTTGCTCTTCAACTTTAATGTAGCCTGAACAACATTGTGTCCCCCCACAAATGTTATAACAAAACAACCGGCTCAGCACTGGGATGTGTGCTCTTACTTTAATTAGCATTTAGAGTTACTATGGTGATGTAATTTGCAAACCAAGACACCATTTTTCTCAGAGAAAAAACTGACAGAACTTCACAAGCTGTGTTTCCATCCATTTTCATTTCGAATTTTGAGCTACCTCGCAAATATGTAAATACAAATTAATGCAGATCAGAAGTGTTTCCATCTACTGGCTTGAAGCGCTTCTTCCAAGCCGCGCACAGCGTCATTACGTCAGACGTCAGCGTCATTACGTCAGACGTCAGCGTCATTACGTCAGACGTCAGCACTGCGCATGTCTACAGTAAACAGGAAGTAGCGGTTGAAAACAGAACCCGGCCACACATCTCGTCAAAATGGAGAGAATATTTCAGGTACGTGTTGCTATCGGGCGAGTTGTATTTATTCTGTCATGCCAACTAGTTTTAGCGATGTTACATGTTGTCCGGAGCGGAAACAGCTGAACGTCACGTGACGTGAATGTTCGCTACGTCAGAAATGAGTCGGAAAATGTGTTTCCATCTGTCGTTTAGCGCATCTGCTCGGTTGCGAAGATCCCAAAAACCACCTCAAGCGAGCGTATAAACTTTTTAGCGCATTTCAGGAAGTAACCTCGCATTTTGCCGTTTCCATTAAGCTTTTCTGCTGCGAGATTTCAAAATGCGCACCTAGAAACCTTGATGGAAACACGGCTACAGTCTCAACCACAGTGAGGTAGCTCTTCCTTTTTTTTTTTTTACCACTTTAGTCAACCTCACATCAGATAAAGCCACAGAGAATAATTTGATGATGCAAGTTTGTTTGAGGAGGAAAAAGAGGAAAAGTTTTGGTCTAAAAACTTAGAATTTATGCGTAGAACATAGAAGTGTTTGTAATACGACCCCAGCCTTTCTGCTTAAGATCTTAAAACCCTCACAGGATTGTCTCGGTGTTGTGACATCACCTAAAACAATTCAATAATAAACTTGGATTAAAATCACAAAAATAATTGATCCACAAATTACAATAAACCCTGATGCATGCTCAATAATCCAGGTAGAAAAATAAACTAAGTCTGGTCCTCTGGACATTCAAAAAACAAAACAATGCAAAACAACTGTAGAAACGTTTCGTCTTTCGTCCGAAAGACTTCCTCAGTCTGAGAAGCTGTGTTCAGCTCAGTCTTATAAATAGCACCCTCCCACAGTGGATCAACCAGTTGGCTGACGACAGCCGGATTTTTTTTTTTACTTTGTTTTGTTTTTTGAATGTCCAGAGGACCAGACTTAGCTTTTTTGGAAATTACAATAAAGTTTGACAGTTTTGACTGTGATTACCTGCCTAAAATCTCAGGAGACGCTTTTGTTACAAGAAAATAATTCCATTATTTTGTGTTCACATCATATTATGGATTATTTATTTATTCATTCTTTATTAACTTAAATCATGAATGAGATGTTTCCTTTGATTGCCCCTCCCAGCCTTGATCTGAACATTCAAAAGTCTGTGAGTCTTTCACACATCCTTGTTTTATGAGAATTTACAGTTTAGCTCATCTTGCACAAAAGTACATAAAGATAATTACCGTAACGGTCAGTGTATAAGACGCTACTTTTTTTCACAGGCATTGAACCCCCGTGGCTTATACAATACTGCGGCTAATTTATTGATTTTTAAAGATTTTACAGGCTAATGAGCTTCCTGCCGCCAAAAATATTTGGTCACATGACCTCAGAGAGGGATTATGGATAAAATTTATGTTCATTGTTAATCATTTTGGTTAGCTGTTAAGCATTGTTCTTTTAGTTAAACATCTGTTCTTGTTAGCTTAGTTTGTGTTCATTATGTGTTAGTTTGTGTTAGGCTATTCAGAAGAGTAACCATGAGTGAGGGAAGTAGCTATCATGAAGGCCTGTGTGGTTCACTCTTTCTGTGTGGCTTGAACAGTAAGGTAAAGTAGGCCGGTCACAATAAACAATAGGTCTATTAATCACGATAAATGAAAATTATCGACCTCCTTTTCATTTATCGGCTTTATCATTTCTTTGTGTCTCTCTCTTTCTTTTTTTTCTCAAAAATCTTTTTATTGTTTTGTTTTGGTATTTTTTTTTTCAAAAAAAACATACAAATAACTCACAAATGCACAAAACATTAGAACAAACCTAACGAAAACACAAAAAAACAACTAAAAAAAAAACAATCAAGGTAACAAATATTATTCGATTACCGTGAGACAAAATTACAACAAAAATGCATTCAATTTGTTATCCCAGAGATAGATGGCAAGATTTTGTCGATGAGATTTAATCATTGTCCCCATGTTAAACGTAAAGTGAAGCCCTTGTTCTCCTTAGAGCTAGACATCCAGTCCTTAGTGATTCAGTTTCATACACTTTTCAATCAATACATTTGAACTTAATATAAAGTTAACACACTCAATGTTACTATCCCAAAGAAAGCATAGACTAGCTTAGTTTTACCATCCGTCATTCCTCATAAGTGTTCGTATTTTCCAAAAAAATCAAAAATTTATCCCATATTTTTTTAAACACATCATATTTACCCTTAATCATAAATGTAAGTTTCTCCAAGGCAAGAGAGCTTGATAATGTAGACATCCAAGTATTTATTTGAGGCCTAACTACAGATTTCCAGGCTCTGGCTATACTATATTTGGCCTGGACCAGACAATACATTATCGATTTTTGATCACTCTTATTTAATTGGATTTGAGTAGAGAAGATTCCTAGGATACACAACCTTGGACACGGATCAATTTTAGTACCGATAATGAGTGAAATTTTGTCCAAAACCTCCTTCCAGAATTTCTGAATCTCTGGACATTCCCAAAGACAATGAGTCAAAGTGCCTTTATCCCCACATTTGGCACATGTGTCAGGATTGTTGGGATTAAATTTATTTAGTAGTGTTGGAGAAATATATGTTCTCATCAGCCATTTATATTGGATTAATTTAAATTGAGTATTAATAGATTGCGTCTGTGCTTTCAAACAGGCCCTCTGCCATTCCTCTATTGATATATTACATTTCAAGTCCTCACACCATGCAATTCTTTTGTCTTCTGAGGAGGTCTGAGAGCTGTCCTTGATACTGTTATAAAAACAAGATATTAGACCTTTCCTTAACTGACTGTTTATTGCTAACTCTTCTATAGAAGTAAGAGTAGGTAATGTTATCGACTTTTGAGTACTTAAGATAAAATTTCTAACTTGCAAGAACTTAAAAAAATGGTTATTTGAAATGTTGAATTTCTGTTTCAAATCTTCAAAGCCGACCATTATCCCTTTATCAAATAAATCAGCGATTTTGCATAAACCCTTTGAATACCATGTTTTAAAACCCATATCTTTCCTACCTGGTTCAAATGACATATTGCCCCAGATCGGAGAAAACTGGGATAATATTGGTGTTTCATTTTTAAATTTATGTACATCGTACCATACTCGGATAGTGTTTTTAACAAAAGGGTTTGAAGTGTTTTTTATTAAATCTTTGCTTTTCCTTGAGTATAGATATGAATTTAGGGGTAAGGTAGAGGTGTTTATATTTTCTATTTTTACCCACGGCAGGATAGTTGGTGAAAACCAACATGATGCACTAGAGAGTTGGGAAGCCCAGTAATACCATCTGAGGTTTGGTACCCTCAGTCCTCCTCTATCATATGGAAGGTATAGTAATGATAAACGTACTCTAGCTCGTCTGTTATTCCAAATGAATTTATTGAAGAATTTTTGGATTTTATTAAAAAATCCGTCGGGAGGATTAAGGGGAATAGCCTGAAAAAGATATAAAAATTTAGGAAGCACGTTCATTTTAAGAATGTTTATACGGCCAATCATAGATATAGGCAGGGTAGACCATCTGTCAATTGATTCTCTTATTGAGTTAGTCACCGGCGTATAATTTGCACCAACCAGATCATCAATTTTTGGAGTAATTTTAATGCCTAAGTAAGTAAGGCTGTCTTTTGCCACCTGAAATGTGGTTAGAATTGGTGGATTTTCTCTTTCAGCTTGATTTAAAAAAAGGATGGCAGATTTTGATTCGTTAAGTTTATAACCGGAAATATATCCAAACTCATTGATAATCTTGAGTAGTTGGGGAATTGAGCAATTCAGCTTACACAACATTAAAATAATGTCGTCGGCAAAGAGTCCAATTTTAGATTCAATATTTTTAATTTTGATACCGTGTATATTTTGATTATTCCTTATGGCAATAGCTAATGGCTCAATTGCTAGGATAAAGAGCAGGGGCGAGAGAGGACATCCTTGACGCGTGCCCCTAGCTAGATTAAATGGTTTGGATATTATATTATTAGTTATAACTGAGGCGTTGGGCTTGTTATAAATTATTTTAATCCAATTTATGAAATAACTTCCCATGCCAAATTGAGAAAGAACTCTATAGAGGTAATTATGTTCTACTCTATCGAATGCTTTTTCCGCATCGAGTGAGAGTAAAGCTGTATCGGGATGTTCATAATTTTCATGAATTATATTTAGTACGCGACGGATACCGTGATGTGCTTGCCTCCCTTTAATAAAACCATTCTGATCAGGATTAGAAAGATACGGTAAAAATTTCTCAAGCCTAATTGCTAGTACTTTGGATATTATTTTGGCATCAGAGTTTATAAGAGAGATTGGTCGGAAAGATTCGCATCTAGTGTGAGGTTTCCCGGGTTTAGGTAAGACTGTGATGATCGCGTTTCTCAATGAGGGAGGTAATTCTTTAAAGTTATAGCTTTCCGCTATCATATTATGGAGGGGCTGTAATAATTTGTTTTTAAATATTTTATACAAGTCCATAGGAATCCCATCTGGGCCGGGTGCCTTTCCTGAATTTAGTTTATCTATTGCATTTGAGAGTTCCTCTATAGTTATTGGTATATCCAGTTCTAATTTAGCTGTTTCACTAAGTGTGGGAGTGTTTATTGAATTGAGAAAGTTATTTAACGATTCTTGTGGTATGTGTCCTTTAGACGTATATAATTTTGCGTAATAATCTTTAAAAAGATCGTTAATTTTTTGAGGATCGCTAGTATTGTCATTTCCAGTTGTAATTTCATTTATTGCCCTCTCATTCTGTATAGCCTTTATGCGCCAGGCTAGAAGTTTCCCTGCCCTCTCTCCCCGATCGTAGTAGGATTGTTTCAATCTGAATATCTCTGATGTAGCTTTATTTGTTGATAGTTCATCATATTTTGCCCTCAATATTAGCAATTCTTTTTGTTTTTCTTTAGAACCTTTTAGATTTATCTCGAGCTCCGTCTCTTTTATTTGTTCTTCAAGTTTTACCATCTCCATGAGAGTTTTATTAACTTCGTTTTTTGTGTAGCTCATCATTTGACCTCGTATAAAAGCCTTGAATGCTTCCCATCTGATAGTTGCTGTAGTCTCAGATTTATTAAAGTCAAAGTAATCATCAATATTTTTTTCAATGTATTTCAGAAATTTAGGCATTTGTAACCAATGTGGTTTTAAACGCCAGATAGGATTACGTCTAATTACAGTTGATGGTGAAAATTTAAGTATGCATAATGAATGGTCGGAGATTAATATGCTATTATATGCACAATCTTTAATTCTCGCAACTAAAGAATTTGAAATTAAAAAATAATCAATACGGCTATAGCTATTATGGGTAGTTGAATGGCACGAATATTCTCTCTTAGTTGGATTCTGGATTCTCCATATGTCTCTTAAGTTAAGTTCAGCCATAAAGTGTTGTATAACCCGTCTACTTTTAAGGTGTGTTGAATCTAATCCTGATGATCTATCACGATTCGGGTCTAAAGTACAGTTAAAGTCTCCAGCACAGACTACATCCCCATGCAAAGCTGCAATAGAAAGAAACAAATTATTATAAAAATCAGGATCGTCTACATTGGGACCATATAGGTTAACCAAAACAAAGTTTTGGTTCATCAGTGAGGCTTGGATTATTATGAATCTCCCCGCAGGGTCTGTGATAACTTTTTTTATACCAATAGGTAAAGATTTATGAATCAAAATTGCTACTCCCCTGGCATGTGGAGAAAATGAGCTTGAAAAAACTTGACCTGGCCATCTTCTTCTTAGTTTAACAATTTCGTTCGCAAGTAAATGTGTTTCTTGTAAAAAAACCACTTTGGGCTGATATTGTTTAAGTCTATTCATTACTTTTTTGAGTTTGATCAGTTTCCTAAGGCCTCTTACGTTCCAGGAGATCACATCAACAATGGATTCAGTACTCATTCATTTAATGTCCATATATCAGCACTTTTTGTTTTTTGTCTCGGTTGTTGAAATTTACAATTTGCAATTTGAAAAACATAGTACCTTGAAAACATTGAACATTTACAAACATAAACACAAAACACTTTCCTGAGATTCCCCCCCAGTGGGGATCTCCGGCACCCCATCCCCTCTTTGTTGTGACTTGGCTAAACTACTGATCCTAGAACAGGAGCAGATAGACGTCTACTGAACAACTCCACCCACCACCTTAAACTATGAACCCCGACCATGTTGTCTCTCTCTTTCTACTGAAGACACTGGTTGACAAAAAGTTAAACTCGGGTGCTCTTCACTGACTCCTCCCTTTCTCTTTTCTCTTAAAAATTCCAGAATTGCGTTTTTGGATGGTTAAAAGCAGCTAAGCTGAGAAGCTAAGCTACAAGCTAAGCTAACAGGCTGACCTCGGGGGGAGGGGGAGAGACTCAGTCTTGCTGACTCTCCAAAATTCACGGTTAAAACCCGAGCCTTCATGTAAAAAGTTGTTTTTCTCTGCAAAAAGAAGCTGAGAACTTGTTTACTGATTTTTACTTAAAAACTTTGTGTGAAAAATGCTAAAGAGCTCAAATCACATCGAGCATCTGCCATTCTGAGAATTTAAAAAAAAGGAATGCGAGAAAGCCATGTCACGTCAAGGGGCGTCCCTCCCATGTTTCTTAGAGCCAGTTTACACGGCGCATATTTTGAGTGTAACCGCTACTTTCTCTTTGCGACTTTGCTTATCGCCTACACGACGCTGCTGGCCCCCCTCTTTGACTCCGATACTTTTCTGATCCTGCTCTCAAGGTGGAAGTTTTTCGCTGACCCCCCGCTGATAATGTAAACATCTCCCGTGGAGCTTTTGTGTCAACCACATGCGCGCAGCCCGCATGCGCGGACAGTCTAGGGCAGGCTGACATTTCACGTGTCACGCTGCAAAATATAACAGTTTAACAATAATAAACAGTATTTATGTTGGCGTGGGAGATGTTTAAATTTATCTGAACTACAGTATCTATCTGGACTCGTTACATTTTTTAAACAGTGCGTAACGTGCTGTGAAAATGAAGACACCAGGTTTATTTTTTATTTATTTATTTATTCAGCACCAAAGTTTAAACACAAACACTGAGAATTAAACTGAACACACTATTAAAACACGTGAACCGAACTGTAACTACGTTAATGAACTGGACTCTTGCTGTGTGTTCATCTGGACCCATCAGAACCGCCGAACCATCAGCCTGTCAACGACAGCTTCTCCACCTGGCAGAAATAAATAAATAAAAACTCAGTTGTTGTGTGATCAAAGTAAACACAAGCAAACATTATATTAAGAACGTTGATTTACCTGCTGTAAGTCAGCTGTTTATCACGGAGGAAAGTCCGGTTCTGGTCCACAGTCCACTCAGCGGTTCTGGTCCACAGGCTCAGCGTCTGGTGTGCAGCTTGTTAGATGAAGCGGGTCCCACTGACTCAAATCTGTTGACTCTTATCCAAATTCCAGCGTTAACTTGTTGACAACAACTTGTAGTTAGCTGATTTTAGCCAGAGAGGAAAACAGACGAGGCAGGCTCTCGGCTGCTGTTTACCTCAGGCTGCACGCATGCGCAGTAGTGAAGGTTCCAAAAATCACAGCGCCATCTAAAGGCCCAGCATGGTAACTACAGTGAAATCATGAGGACGGGGGGTGGAGGGGGAGAGAGTCGTATCCACAGAATTCGACAGTGCCAACGCAAAACTTTTCACCTAATTAACATACCCAAAACATCCGTTTCCCCCACACAGTGTCCGTGTAAACAGGGCCTTAAAGAGACACACTGCTCACACCCGCACTATCCATGCTTCAGTTCACACAGTCTTATACTTTCATCCGATGATCAAAAAAGGTACTACACACAAAAATTAACCAACATTTCCTCTTAAATTTGACAATAATTACTAATTATTGTCAAATTTCAAACAATATTATCGTTTATCGCAATAATTTCTGAGACAATAAATCGCCCAACGAAATTTATTATCATGACAGGCCTAAGATAAAGTTTATAAAATGCCATCTGGTGGTTGAATCGAGCTACAACAAGAGCTGTGCATCTCTCTCAGTAGCTGTGTGCTGCTAGCCTGGTTAAAACCAGACCCTTGTCCTTCACTTCGCTTTGTACTAGGGTCTGGCATTTCTCCCATAGACAACGATTTCTCCGGTCGATTTTTGACCGGACCAATCAGAGAACAGAAGGCGGAGTTTTGTTAGTTTAGCCTGGCGAGGTCCAGGCTATCAGATAAATAGCTCAGAAACCACTCGGTGGATATTTTTTCTGCTACCAGTGTGTAATTATATGGCTCTAATTTACTGACTGTTGGCCTAGATGAAACATTTGAGATAAAATTCGATTTTTTATCATTTATTTTCGTAGCGCACCCGAGGCTGTTTGGAAAATGTCAAACCGAAACAACTTAAATCCAGCAGATTTGACCATTTCGTGAATTGATTTAGGAACTGTTAAGCTCAGGAACACTTCTGATATTTCTTCTTTTCCGGCTCTCGACAAAGCAAGTCGCATATCTTTTTGCTCCTACCCTCCCTAAGTTTTCCTCCTCCTGCTTGCTTTTTGTCTCGTCCGTGACTCTTCAGCGCTCACTCGAACCAATTTGCGATGGAGTTAATAAATTGGGCTGTTTCATCTATAGATAAGATTTTTTCCACGAAGCGGACCGGGCCAGGAGAAGCGGCCTGCCCCTCTGACACGCACGCTGTCGGATACATGATGGACTGGCAACCCATGTGTTTGACCGTCCTGTCTGTCGAAGACGTGGAAGATTTGTGGATTATTGGGATATTGGTGGCAGCTGCTCTGTTTTTTGGCGTGAGCGGAGCTGTCTGTTACTGGAAGATCAGGAAGACTTCGGCAGCTATCGGCGCACTGGCCAAACTTCCTGATCAGCAAGAGTCTCTGATCCGGGCTGTGAGCTCCTCAACCCAGCTGTTGTACGAGCTGAACCGCACAATGGGAGCGGTAGACCACCGTGGACCTGCGGTGCGCTTTGGAACTCGTTTACAGCCGCCCGGCATTAATCAGGGCACGGATGGGGGTTCGTAGCTTCGGAAACTCATTTGATTCGGCGATTTTGGACCTGAACAGCACCTGGACTCTGGAAGGCTGCAGTCAAAAAGAACACTGTGGCCTGGATTGAAGATAAACAATAACTATCTAATCTAGTTTCTGCTCGGCCTTGGAAAAGAAGAAGGCTGTTTGCTAGGAACTATTCTCCTGGAGTGAAGCTGAGAGACACTGCTGACCCCCCCCTCCCCCCCTCCCCAGAGGTCTCTGGGAGTGCGCTCGGAGGCGCCAAGAATAACAACTGAACTGTGTTATCTGAGTGCTGCTCACAGACTCTTTTGATCTCCTTGCATGTCGTCAAATCTGCAACAATGTCTTGTCTGGTTGTGCTTATTGCTGATAGAGTTTTTGGGACTTTATCATAGAGTGTCTTAAGGCAATCTTTGATAGATTCTTTTTTTGAATATCACAAATGATACCTATTGTGTTTTTCCCTTTTCCATATCTGTTGACCTTCATCCGGAGACGGATGAGCGCGGCCGCGCAGAAGAACATGTCAATGTGTTTGGAAATGCTGCAGCTTGCATACTCTCCCTCTCTGGACGACTGTGCTACATAATCATGTTGTATTAATTAACTGGTGCAATGTTAATAAATAAATCTCTTATCTCTTATCTCTTATATAATGTCAGCTAAGAAATATATTTTTTCTCAGCAAAGAAATAATAGTTTTTACCTTGTTTTCATGAAAATTCCTTCGTGGCGGCAGCCATTTTAACTGACGACGTCAGTCGACGTCGTTCAAAACTCCGCCTTCTGTTCTCTGATTGGTCCGGTCAAAAATCGACCGGAGAAATCGTTGTCTATGGGAGAAATGCCAGACCCTAGTACAAAGCGAAGTGAAGGACAAGGGTCTGGTTTTAACCAGGCTAGTGTGCTGCCACTCATGTTACAATGTGAACACCCGCGGCTTATACTGTAGTTGTATAATTTTATTTATTTTTATTTGGTGTGTGCAGCTTATATTTGGGTGCGCTCTATAGACCGGCAATTACGGTAATAATTACAGCTTGTATAAAAATGCTCAATTAATTGACTTTATCTTGGATTTCCGAGAAATACTGTCCACTTTGTTGGTCAAAAATATTGTTTGAGGACTAAGAAATGACAAAAACAGAAAACTTATACTGTACATGGTAGGTACTTTTAGTCGTCTTGTTATTGAATTTTTATTATTATTATTTTTTTTTTTTGCCCATTCTTCAAGTTTAAATTGCTCTGATCTCTTTTAAAATGAAAACTCTAATGTGGATCGAGGTTAAGGCTTTGACAGGACCATTAATAATAATTAATATCTAGTTAAAGCACTTTAGCAGTATTTACCAGTTATTGTATTGTCTTGCTAAAAGTTGAGTTTCTCTCTAGTTCTGAATTGCTGAGATGCTGAGACAGAAACAGAGTCTTCTCCAGTGTTAAAATCAAATAAAGCTATACTTTCCACATCATGATGCTGCCACCACCATGCTTTGGGTGATGTTTGGGTGATGAAGTGATGGCCAAAAAGCTTAGTTTTAGTCTCCTCTGGAAAGACTTCTTACCTTCACACGTTTGGAAAGTTTTTACTTGTCTAAACAAAGTGTAGAGTCAGTGTTTTAGTTATATCCTAGAAATAAATCTTCACAATGATCAGACTATTATAGTCACAATCAGTCAAGTTTTTATAGAAACTTATTTGTGGCTCGGGTGTTCCCACTAGGGTTTTAATGACAAACCAGATCAGTCTTTGCTCAAATGAAGTGCATGTGTTTGTCTCCCTCTGCAGGTGCTTAAGGGAGGAGCAGCATCTGCGTCCAGCTTCTCTGCCAGCCATCCCCAACCCTTTCCCAGAGCTCTGCAGCCCGGCAGGGTCCCCTGTTCTCAGCCCCCTGCAGCCCCCCGACAGCCATGCAAGTACCCCGACACCACATCACCTGGCATCATGACACATTAACCACAAAGTAGCAGGAGACGGGTCAACTAGGCAGCAAACGTCTACTTCATTTTGTTGTATTTGATCTTCATGTAGAGGTGGAGATGGCGTTTACATACTGTGTGTGTGTGTGTGTGTGTGTGTGTGCGGGTGTGTGTGTGTGTTGAGAAACCAGCTGAGGGGCTTGGTATGTCGAGTTCAGAGGCGTGTGTGTTGACTTTGGCTACATGCGACACTTCCTTCCATTACACCACCGCTCACCCGAGGTTATCTGCTCCTGTGTGCGCGCGCTCACGTTCCATGACATGCACGCTCTCGTGCACGTTTTGCTGTGGAAAAAGGTAAGCGTGTCACCAGGATGCTGCAGATGGACTGCAGACTTCCGCAGCAGAGCTGGGAACACGGCTGGGAACGTCTTCAGGTCGGATCTCTCTGAACGCTCCGAATCCGTCCGCCGCCTCTGGCAGGACAGGCGTCCATTTCCGGTTCACACGCGTTCGAACCGGGCTGTTAAGTGTGTGTGTGTTTGTGTGTGTGTGTTGCAGTTTGCCCTTCCTTTCCCCTGTTGAGCCTCCGGTTCCAGGAATGTTCCATCCTCCTCAAAGATGTTTTCAGGATGCCCACCCCGAACAAAAAAACTAATTTAAGATGGTCACTCTCTTGCTCTCTCTCTCTCACACACTCACTTGTATTATTTAGTCATCACGCACACGCAGACATGCGATGAAGCAAAGCATTATTTTAGCATTTTGTTGACATCACGCACACGCAGACATGCGATGAAGCAAAGCATTATTTTAGCATTTTGTTGACATCTCACAAGGTCTGTGGTCATAAAGCAGGTTTGCAGTTGTACAAAGGATCTGTTGTGTCTAAACCTGCGAGGGTGAACTAAATGTGTCCTCCTCAGATTAGCTTCATTATGATTTATCAATTTATCTGTTGTCATGAGTAGCCAAACTGGGAGCTAATTCGTCATTACTGGTCTGTATTTTATTTGTACCAGGCAGCATTTTCTTTTTCTTCTGCGCCACAAAACCACTTAAGTTGAAGCAGACAGGACATTGTTCAGCATAAAAATACGAAGGCAGCTTTGTCTTCTTCTTCCCTCCAGACTGAGCAGTGATGACGTTAATGCTGAGATGATTTACAGACACATGGAAAAAAACAGTCCTCATTATGGTGCTGGTGGTGGTGGGGGTGTCTGGTTTAAAAAGCAGAAGAGATAGTGGCATGACAGTTAAAAGTGTTGCTGCAGGTGAAAGAAGCCAATTATTTAGTATTATTATTCTTGTTAACAGTGATCCATTAATAAGAGAATAAGATAAGTGAACAACTGTGGGATGTTATCACACTTTACAGTTTATTTTATGGTGTTTTGTCAAAATGCCACAATTGCAGTCTTACAAATTGGGTAAAAAGTTCAAATGGGTAAAAAGTTCAAATAAATGCAAATAAACACTTTCCTGAAGGAGACGGGAAACTATAAAGATGTTAAAAACCGAATTGACAGAATCAGTATTTGTGTAGTTAAAAAAAGTCTAATATTAATCCACTTATTTGATGTTTATTTAGTGGAACAAGTCACGACTAATCAAATTAAGTTTTTATAAGGTGTCATTATGATGAGGTTGTAGTGAGTTTTATTTTCTGGTCACCTCAGCCTGAACAAAAAGCATGAAGTCGACAAAAACTGAGTAGAGTCTGCAGATCTTTGCCATTTTGTTGATGTAACTGTAACTAATGTCACTTACATAACCTATGCTCCGTACTCATGGCCTGGGGAGACACAACGCAACTTTAGTTGGGCCTTCTTCAACCCAAAGGAAGGTTTGAGTTTATTGCAAATAATTGAGTTGCAAGTTTTTGTTGGTTGGTGCAGAATGGGAACACCATGAGAAGATGTACAAATTCACGCTTCAAAGAGAATGGATTTAATGAAGCACATTGGAAATTTGTGACAACGTGAGCATGTCATCATTTAGACCAGGGATGTCCTCTCCTGGTCCTCGAGGGCTGCTGTTCTGAATGTTTCACTGCGCCAACACACATGGTTTAGTATTCAAGTTCTGTAGAAGCCTGTTAATCACTCATTGACTTAAAAATCAGGACCTCACTCTCAACCTCGAGGGAGAGGTTCTACTTCAAGTGGAGGAGTTCAAATGTCTCGGGATTTTGTTCAAGAGTGAGGGAAGAATGGAGCATGAGATTGACATATGGATTGGTTCAGCATCTGCAGTATTGTGGACTTTGTGACGGTCCATTGTGGTGAAGAGGGAGCTGAGCTGTAAGGCAAAGCTCTCTGTTTCTCTGTTTGTCTACGTTCCTACCCTCACTTTTAGTCATGAACTCTGGGTAGTGACCAAAAGAATGAGATTATGGATACAGGAGGTTGAAATGAGTTTCCTCTGAAGGGTAGCTGGACCCTCTCTTGGAGACAGGGTGAGAAGTTCAGCTATCAAGAGTGACTCGGAACAGAACCATTGCTCCTCCACATCAAGAGGAGCCAGTTGGGGTGGTTTGGACATCTGGTAAGGATGCTTCCTGGGCACCTCCCTAGGGAGGTGCTTTGGGCATGTCCGACTGGGAGGAGACCTCATGGAAGACCCAGGACACACTGGAGAGACTATGTTTCTCGGTTGGCCTGGGAATGCCTTGGGGTCCTCCCAGAAGAGCTGGAGGAGGTGGATGTGGAGAGAGATTTCAGATTCAGAGAGATTTGTTTGTCATTCGCATCTCATGTGGTACATGTGGTGGAACGAGATTATGTACACAGGGCCCCAGTTACACCCAACAGTAAAATGGGAAAGACAAACAGTAATAAGTTCTAAGAAATGAACTGAGAAAAAACTCAAACCTCAACCTGGACCTCCCTGTTTCATCTGTTTCCTGTGTGTTGAAGCAGAGAAACACATACAACATGCAGGATAGTGGCTCTTGAGAACCAGGATGGAACACCCCTGATTTAGACCATGAGCTGTGATGCTATTAAAAGACGAGGCAATGCAACACAGAGAAAAACTTACTCCTTTCCCAGGTATTTTCAGTTAATTATGGGCGTTTAAAATGATTTGCAACAGTTTGACTAAAGACCTGACAATCTGTGCCAAGTGCTGCTTTTATTTTACGTCTGTTATTTAGCATCTTCATTGTGAATATCAACAAAACTGATTTGCAGGTTTTATAACCAAACCATCTTTCTAAAAGACTCACTGACTTGACTGAGTTAAATTGTTGATAAGCTGTAGCTTTATTTATCTGACTGAATGAAGCCACTGATCAAATCGACTGAATACAGCAGGACGTTCTCTGACACGACCTTTTACTGCAGCCACGCTATGTTGTGTAATGTGATATGGAAGCTAACAGTTGATGAGGTGGACCAGTGGGGGCGTTTGAGCACAGCCTTTATGAATATGTGCTGATTTATGATTTACGCACTCAGCAAGAACATATTAATGCTGACGGGACACTTGTATGTGCCGTGTGGCATCTGTCACCCTCCAGATTTGTCAGAGCCAAGTTGTAAATGAGCTACACAAAGCTTTGGTGT
>JBBPBX010078670.1:0-16572 GCA_038048925.1 Garcialebias charrua
ACGACGAAGCCAAGGAGCAGTTTTACTTCGAGCGGACCGTGTTCCTCCGCTGCGCTGCCAACTCCAACCCTCCGGTCCACTACACCTGGCTGAGGGGCAGGGAGGTGCTGTCAGAGGGCACCGACGCCGGGGTGGAGATATACAAGCCATTTTTCACACAGGTGAGGAAGTGGAGGTTATTTTCAAACTCAAAACATTAAACAAAATAAAATAAAACAGAAAACTCTCAGTGCACCAGAAGTCCTTTATTAGTGGTGGGTTTATAAATCCATCCCAGCATGCAACATGATGATGATGATGATGATGATGATGATGATGATGATTTATTTGTTTTCTCAGGGACAGTGCACAACAATACATTGACCTACAAAAACAGGAAAGATGCATTGTGCCAGGTTATAGTAATAATACTAATTTCCGCCTGTAGTCGTAACAAATGTTACATCTTTCTCCTGCCCCCGGTGCATGCTGGTCCGGTACACAGGAAAATTTCCAGAGTAAAATTTACTCAATTTGAATAAAATTTTACTCTAAAAAATACAACATTTGGTCCCAGTCTAAATAGAGTAAAATTTACTCTCATGGAAGAGTTGAAATTACAGATTAAAATCTACTCTATTTAGTGCAAAAATTTTAATCAATGCCAAGAGACTTTACTCCAAGTTGATTAAAAAATAAATTACTCTACCGTCTTTTTACTCCAAGTTGATTAAAAGTAAAATTACTCTACCGTATTTTTACTCAAAGTTGATTAAAAGAAAAAAATACTCTACAGTATTTTTACTCCAAGTGGAATATAATTTATTCTACATAGAATTACATTTTCTTCTAAGTAGAGATAACTTTTACTCTGACTGAAAAGGAATTTTACACAAAATAGAATTAAAATTTATTCCATATAGTGTCAAACTGTGCTCTTAATAGTATAAAATTTTATTCCTAATTTAATTGAAATGTATTCCATATTGTGCATTTAAACATTAAATTGTAAAATGGGACCAAATTTAGCTTTATTTCACTCACAATGCTATTGTTTTACAGCTATTATACACAGCTAAGTTTGTAAGAGTACAATGAATAGACCAGAAATCAGTATTTCAGCCATTTTTATTGTTCACAGGAATGGAACAATATAAACATTTGCATCTTCATAATAAAATAATAATGAATTCCATTTATAATGCACTTTTCATTAATAAAAATCTCAAAGTGCTATAAAAATCTCAAAGTGCCTGTATGACACCTGTAAATCAAAAGCTCTGGAACAGAAAAGCTCTTCTACGTAAATAACACGAGGTCCGTCTCCTTTACACAAAACTTGAAAAGCACTGAAATGCTCAGACACACTGTTTGCAGTGCAAATGTAACAAACAGTAACCTCTCATCTTTCACAACATTGTAGATCTTATGGAAAACTGGCATTTCACAATAAACTTATTTACAAACAACTAAATCACGATACATATTTCCATGGTGTTTGGCCCATTTAACATTTAATACCTGGTGTTGATTGGTAACTGAAAAGTCTCTACTATCTCACAGCCCTCTCATGTGCTTTATTGAGATGCTTTCTGAACCCAGAAAATGTGCCATAAACTTGAGCACAACCTGCCTGACCACATTTAAGACGAAGTGTCTTACCAGAGCAAAGTCCATGGATCACTTTAAGTGCTTGGTCAGAGAATTAGCATTTGTCTGGTACTTCTTACAAATGAAACAGAACATTCCAACTCAACTGCATATTGAAACAATCGTAGCAAAACCACTAACGCAGCATCTGAGCCCTCAAATCTGTAACCCTAGGATTCACTTTGGTTGTCTCAACATCTATCTCGTAAATGGCGGTCTGCAGAAAGCTGTACACATTGACCAGATCATGGTCATATGAAGTGCTGAACACAAAGTGAGCTTTAAAAAGTTCATCAAAAAAGGCAAGTGATTTGCAAGGTATGGCAGGTTTGTCAATCACAAGGAAGTACAGTACAGTACTTGTGAATTACGCTCCTCTGAGTCCTTACTGCAAGCAGGTATGGTTGACAGCTTTATGCGATGCCATCAAGGTTCCCCTGGATGCTGGTTCCCATCTGAAGTACTTGTGAATCACGCTCCTCTGAGTCCTTATACGCTCCTCTGAGTCCTTATACGCTCCTCTGAGTCCTTACTGCAAGCAGGTATGGTTGACAGCTTACTGCGATGCCATCAAGGTTCCCTTGGATGCTGGTTCCCGTCTGCGGCAAAAACAGATAAGAATTAAAACGTGATTAGTCTTGGGTCCTTACCCAAGTGGAGGAGTTTAAGTATCTCGGGATCTTGTTCACGAATGAGGGAAAACTGGAGCGTGAGATCGATAGGCGGATAGGTGCAGCGTCCGCAGTGAAGCGGGCGCTGTACCGGTCTGTCGTGGTGAAGAGAGAGCTGAGTCAAAAGGCAAAGCTCTCAATTTACCGATCGATCTACGTTCCCACCCTCATCTATGGTCATGAGCTTTGGGTTATGACCGAAAGAACAAGATCTCGGATACAAGCGGCTGAAATGAGTTTTCTCCGCAGGGTGGCTGGACTCTCCCTTAGAGATAGGGTGAGAAGCTCAGTCATCCGGGAGGGACTCGGAGTAGAGCCGCTGCTTCTCCACATCGAGAGGAGCCAGTTGAGGTGGCTCGGGCATCTGGTTAGGATGCCTCCTGGACGCCTCCCTGGTGAGGTGTTCCGGGCATGTCCCACCGGGAGGAGACCCAGAGGAAGACCCAGGATACGCTGGAGGGACTATGTTTCTCGGCTGGCCTGGGAACGCCTTGGGATTCCCCCAGAGGAGCTGCTCCAAGTGGCTGGGGAGAGGGAAGTCTGGGCCTCCCTACTTAGGCTGCTACCCCCGCGACCCGACCAAGGATAAGCGGAAGAAAATGGATGGATGGATGGATAGTCTTGGGTTTCTAAGGAGACGGGGTTCTTATAGATAAGGCAAATTAATTTTGAAGACCTCTTTAATGTCACTTGAAATTAAATTTAAAACCAACTTCACAAGAAATACAAACAAATAAATAAAAAGTGAAGAATAGATAACTTACTTTCCGCCCTTTAAGTCGCTCCGCCCTATATGTGGCAGTTTAAAAAAAAAACTAATTTTCATGTCCTGCGACTTATGGGGCGAAGAGACATATTTATGGATTTTTTACCATATTTTTAGACCAATTTTTGGCTCAGATTTGACCGTTTCCATTCATTCTGACGAAAAAAAAATGTAGCAGTACCACTTTCAGCCGCTAGGGTCCACCGACCGTTCCCAGCTCATGTGTCCGACTGAAGACTCACGCCAAATTTACACTACATGCGGTCCGGCTCCGCCCCGCTCCGCAGGTCGCAGCGGAGCGAGTCCTGTTTTCACTACCTCCGCTCCGGTCCGCCTGGATGCGCCGCTCCGAGACACATGCACGGGAATTGCGAGATTGCGCGATAAATCAAGTGATAAATAAGTAAGTCAGAACAAAACAATTCATTCGGTGGAAGAAGGAGAACAACAGTAGAGACTGCTGCCTTGATCTTCTCTCGTAAATGAGCAACAGGACATGGTTTGAGCAACAGGAAGTGATGTATTACATTTCAGAATAAAATACTTTATTTATTTATTTCTTGTATTGCGTTTGTAGGCGTAGTCATAAATGATAGTTTGACAGCATTTTTGTACAAATAAATCCGTATAGAGCTAGGATTAGTCCGCCCGTGGTGATTTTATTTTGTAAATACGGAAGTTGTGCTCGTTCCTTTTCCTGTTGGTGCGACGTAATCTTCAAAAGTTGACTCCGGCACAGCTCCGGCGTCCGGCAGAAATAGAAATATTTCTAATTTTAACGGACTGCCGTCCGCTCGGCGCAGCTCACCGCCGCAGTGCGGAGCCAGTGTAAATTCTGTCATCGATTATAATGGGTGCGTATTTGCTGCGGAGGTCGGACCGGAGCGGGGCTGAGCCGGAACGCATGTAGTGTAAATTTGGCGTCATCTGGTCGGACTCACTCTGTCGCAGCACGGCCTCCTGCTCTCTGAAGCTCTGAACTACTTTTACCTCAGTTTGACTGTTAGCAAAATAGCTCATGAACCACAAGACAGATTTTGATTAAACTTACAGAAAGTACTCACTAGATGGACATTTACAACTGATTAGCTGTAGGAGATGTTTGAGCAAAAATCTGATTTATTTATAATTTATTTTCGCAGGGTGCGCGACCGTTTGGAAAAGCGTCAAAACGAAACAATTTAAATCCAGCAGATTTGACCATTGCGTGAATTCATTAAGGAAAGGTTAAGCTCAGAAACACTTACTATAATGTCAGCAAACAAATATATTTTTTAGGTGTTTATCTTGTTAAATTTTAAAGAAATGAAGCGTATCCGCTCGTTGCGCATGCACGCTTCGCAGCACCGACGTTGCAAAACTTATTTTTTTTTAATTCAGCTTATTTGACCATTACGTGCATTTATTAAGGAAAAGTTCAGCTCAGACACATCTTTGCTATAATTTTCAGCAAACAAATAATTGTTTTTAAGAGTTAATCTTGTTAAAGTCCTACCGTGCACGCTCCTGTGGCCATTTGCAGTGATGCGTGACATACGCGACGCGTCAGCGGTGACGCATAATAGATGCAATGTATACGGAGGTGTGACACGTTTATGGATTTTTCCACTTTATTGGACATACCGTACTTTCAGCCCTATATGTCGCATTAGTCCAATTATAGTCAATAAAGTGGAAAAATCCATAAACGTTTCGCACCTCAATATACGTCACATCTATTATGCGTAACCGCTGACGCGTTGCGTATGTCACGCGTCACTGCAAATGGCCACAGGAGCGTGCACGGTAGGGCTTTAACAATTTTAACACTTAAAAACAATTTTGTTTGCTGAAAATTATCGCAAAGATGTGTCTGAGCTGAACTTTTCCTTAATAAATGCACGTACAGTAATGGTCAAATCAGCTGAATTTTTAAAAATAGTTTCGCTACGTCGGTGCCGCGAAGCATGCACGCGCAGCGAGCGGATACGCTTCATTTCTTTAAAATTTAACAAGATTAACACCTAAAAAATACATTTGTTTGCTGACATTATAGTAAAAGTGTTTCTGAGCTTAACCTTTCCTTAATGAATTCACGCAATGGTGAAATCAGCTGGATTTAAATTGTTTCGCTTGACGGTTTTCCAAACGGAAAATAAATTCTAAATAAATTTTAGCTCAAACATCTCCAAAAGCTAATCAGTTGTAAATGCCCATCTAGTGATTACTTTCTGTAAGTTTCATCAAAATCCGTCTAGTGGTTCTTGAGCTATTTTGCTAACTAACACTGAGGTAACAGTAGTTCAGAGCTCCAGAGAGCAGGAGGCCGTGCTGTGACAGAGTGAGTCCGACCAGATTAGTCTGCTGTCCGACACATGAGCTGGGAACGGTCAGTGGACCCTAGCGGCTGAAAGTGGTACTGTTCCATTTTTTTCATCAGAATGAATGGAAACTGTCATATCTCTGCCAAAAATTGGTCTAAAAATATGTGAAAACATCCCTAAATATGTTGCTTCGCCGTATAAGTCGCAGGACATGAAAATTTGTTTTAAAAAAACCTCGACTTATAGGCCGGAAATACGGTAGTTTTGATCAACATATATGTTCCCTTTACTGTAACCTTACCTTTACAAACTTCACAAGCTGTTCACTGGCTTTTCTGGCTGAGTTTTCCTGGTCTCTTGCGGCCATGAGGTGACGTGGCAGGAGGTGCACAAGGATCAAAATAATATGTCACTGTCCCATCCTGGAAGAAAAAGTAATATTGTCAATTGTATTTTTTAGATAATATTGTCAGGATTTTCAGACAGGACAGAAACAGGATTTTCAGACAGGACAGAAACGAACCCAATAATTGCAGGCAGTTGGTTGGCCTTCAAAACAGATTTATTTCTGTCGATCTCTGTATTTCACACGCACAGCTTGCAACCTACAGTACATAAAAATAATATATTTTTCATTTATCATATAAACATACTTATCAAAGTGAATAAAATTTAAGATAAACGGTTGAATCCATCATGGGGAAGAAGCACTGGGTGGCTAACAACTATCCTTATGGGCTCTTTACTTGAATTTACTCAATTACCACAACTAAAATGAAATATATATATATATCAGCTCCATACAACTCGATGTAAACGGGGTTTATGGACAAAATAGTCAATCAAAAATGTTTTACTGACAACTTACACAGTTTGCATACAAAGCACAAGTTTAATCCTGCTTTTAGCGCTGCTCTACAATAAAGAAAAGTTACTAGCATCCACCTGCTTCGAGTGTACAGCTAGCTAATCTTTTAAACTCCGTTCCTCAGTTTAAAAATAGCGACAGCCTTGACTTGTGAAAATAAAAAATGGACGTAGCATTGTACAACAATGATACGCTGCTCTACAGTAAAGAAAAGTACTAGGCCTCCCGCGCCATTTAGCAGAACAATGGCTACATGCTTCGATTATACAGCTAGCTCCTCTGTTAAACTCCATTCCTCAGTTTAAAAATAGCGACAGCCTTGACTTGTGAAAATAGAAAAATAGACGTAGAATGTACAAAACTGATGCTTACGTTGTTGTAAACGGCTAAATTAAGTTAGCTGAAGCACACACTAGTTAGCTAATAGTTAGCTAGTGGCTAACTAGCACACACTAGTTAGCCAACCATGTTGCACCCCTCTTTGCTCCCACGGCCAAACAGCAGCACATCATCTTTCCACAAGAGATAATAAGTCTAAATAATTTTAAAAATCATAAAACCCCACGTACAATTTATCTACGAACCATCTGGGGACTTACCTGACTCACAGCTAAATGTCTCCTCACTGTCCACTGCGGTATGACAAGAAGGTGGAAGAAACGAAACTTAAAGGTGGTGGAAGAAACGAAACTTAAGGAAATTCAGTGGGCGTGTTCTTGTTTCACTCCGATATGATTTGCTCAGTTTTTTTGCACCGACTCTATTGACCAATTGAAACAATTTCTCTCTATAATGTGTAAAAATTTATCTTTTAGAAGAAAATAATGTTTACTACGAAAAAATTACTCTCCTAATTTTCCTGTGTATTCGTTCAGAAATTTCTTTCTGTGTCTTACCCTCTTGCTTGAGGGTGTCAATTATGGCCTTCTGGACAGCAGTCAGGTTTGCAGTCTTACCCATGATTGCGGTTTTGAGTAATGAACCAGGCTGGGAGTTTTTAAAAGCCTCAGGAATCTTTTGCAGGTGTTAAGAGTTAATTTGTTGATTCAGATGATTAGGTTAGTAGCTCGTTTAGAGAACCTTTTCATGATATGCTAATTTTTTGAGACAGGAATTTTGGGTTTTCACGAGCTGTATGCCAAAATCATCAGTATTTAAACAATAAAATACCTGAAATATTTCAGTTGGTGTGCAATGAATCTGAAATAAATGAAAGTTTCATGTTTATCATTACATTATGGAAAATAATTACCTTTATCACAATATGCTATTTTTTTTAGAAGGACCTATATGTCGCTTCGGCCTATAAGTCACAGGACATGTAAATTATGCCAAAAAACTGTGACATATAGGGAGGAAAATACGGTATTGCATTATTGATCAAACAGCTTGACAAATCTCAGGAAAAAACATGTAATATTAGATAATTTTCCTCGATAAATAAATGACCAAGTATAAAAAATGTTTCTGATTTGTTTAACTTGGTTCTCTTTATCTACTTTTAGGACTTGTGTGAAAATCTCATGATGTTTTAGGTCATTTTTATGCAGAAATTTAGAAAGTTTTAAAGGCTTCACAAACTTTCAAGCACCACTGTATGTGTGAATATAAAGTTATAATTGTGTCTGATGTTCATGTTTTCAGTGGTCCCTGCAGATGTTCAGCAGAAGGTCTTGATTAAAGAAGAAGCTCCTGAAGTACGGATGCTTGGTGTGGACCAAAAGGATCCAGAGACCCTCAACATAAAGGAGGAAGAGGAGGAACTGTGGACCAGTCAAGAGGGAGAGCAGTTTTGTGTGAAAAAGGAGACAGATGACACCGGGTTTGCATTCACTGCTGTTCCTTGGAAGAATGAGGAAGAAGAAGAGAAACCTCGGTTTTTACAGCTTCATCAGTACCAAGTAAAAGAGGAAGATCTTCCAGCCAGCAGCTCAGCTGACCAGATGAAAGCAGCAACTGGTGGAGAGGACTGTGGAGAAGGAGAAACTACCAGAAACCCAGATCTAAATATTTATGGAGATGATTGCAGCTCTTCAGAGACTGAAGTCAGTGAGGATGATGAAGGTTATGAGGTGAAGGACTCTGACTCTCAGCTAAAAGACTTATCAGACTCTGGGTCAGAACCTGAAGACGGTGACAAAGACTGGATGGAGAGCAAAGCTCCTGAGTCAGGCACAAACACTGTCAAGAAGTCTTGCAGCTTCACTGAGCATGGGAAACAATTTCACAAGACAAGTCAGTCAGTGACGTCTTCAAGTTGTTTGGTTATCAAGGAATGTTTTGAAGTGAAGAAAACTGGAGGCTCAATCAAGAAAAAACAGTCAAGACAGAACTCATTTATTTGTGAAGACTGTGGAAAAATATTTAACAAAAAGAGAGATCTAAACACACACATGATAGTCCACACAGGACAGAAAGCATTTGCTTGTGATCTTTGTGGACAAAAGTTTGGACTGAAGTCAACTTTAAACAAACACATGATAGTCCACACAGGACAGAAAGCATTTGCTTGTGATCTTTGTGGACGCAGGTTTGGACTGAAGTCAGGTTTAAAGACACACATGATAGTCCACACAGGACAGAAAGCATTTGCTTGTGTTCTTTGTGGACGCAGGTTTGGACTGAAGTCACGGTTAAACAAACACATGATAGTCCACACAGGACAGAAAGCATTTGCTTGTGATCTTTGTGGACGCAGGTTTGGACTGAAGTCATATTTAAACAGACACATGATAGTCCACACAGGACAGAAACCATTTGCTTGTGATCTTTGTGAATGCAGGTTTGGACAGAAGTCACATTTAAACTCACACATGATAGTCCACACAGGACAGAAAACATTTGCTTGTGATCTTTGTGGACGCAGGTTTGGTCTGAAGTTGTATTTAAACAAACACATGAGAGTCCACACAGGGCAGAAAGCATTTGCTTGTGATATTTGTGGACAAAGGTTTGGATACAAGTCAAATTTAAACTCACACATGATAGTCCACACAAGACAGAAAACATTTGCTTGTGATCTTTGTGGACACAGGTTTGGACTAAAGGCAGATTTAAACAGTCACATGAGAGTCCACACAGGACAGAAAACATTTGCTTGTGATCTTTGTGGACGCAGGTTTGGACAGAAGTCACATTTAAACGGACACATGATAGTCCACACAGGACAGAAACCATTTGCTTGTGATCTTTGTGGATGCAGGTTTGGACAGAAGTCACATTTAAACAGACACATGAAAATCCACACCAGATGAAAGCAGTTTAGCTGTGAATAATAACCCTTGCTTTGTCTTTTTAATCTCATCTCATATAAAATAACGCATTCCTTTCAGCAATATTTTTTCTTTGTACCCAATTTACCTCAGGAGAGGTACGTCTTTCACGACTAGTCGCTGAGGAGTCCTGCCTCCACAGAGGGTGACAGGTGCAAACAAGCTGCAAAGAGTTAATATGCACAGCAAACACATAAGTGATGCAAACTCCCAAAATAAACAATTAAAAAAAATAGCAGCAGAAGAAATCTGAAATCACAGAAAATAGATAAACTTCTTCTTCTTCTTTCGGCTTTTCCCTTTTCAGGGGTCGCCACAGCGAGTCATCCTCCTCCATCTCGCTCTATCCTCTGCATCCTCTGTCCTCACTCCGACTACCTCCATGTCCTCTCTAACTGCATCCATATATCTCCTCTTTGGCCTCCCTCTTTGTCTTTTTCCTGGCAGCTGCATTTCTAACATCCTTCTACCAATATACCCACTGTCCCTCCTCTGGACATGTCCAAACCATCTCAGTCTGGCCTCCCTAACTTTATCTCCCAGTTGTTTAACATGTGCTGTACCTCTGATGATCTCATTCCTGATCTTATCCATCCTTGTCACTCCTAAGGAGAACCTCAGCATCTTCATTTCTGCTACTTCCAGTTCTTTCTCCTGTCTTTTTGTCAATGCCACTGTCTCCAGACCATACAACATAGCTGGTCTCACCACTGTCTTGTAAACTTTTCCTTTGACCTTTGCTGACACCTTTTTGTCACAAATCACTCCTGAAACTTTTCTCCATCCACTCCATCCTGCCTGGACTCTCTTTTTCACCTCTTTACCACATTCCCCATTTTCCTGTACAGTGGACCCCAAGTACTTGAAGTCCTGCACCTTTGTGACCTCTGCTCCTTGTAGCCTCACTGTTCCACTGGCCTCCCTCTCATTCACACACATGTACTCTGTCTTACTACGACTGACTTTCATTCCTCTTCTTTCAAGAGCATACCTCCACCTCTCCAAGTTCTCTTCCACTTGTTCCCTGTTCTCACCACAGATCACAATGTCATCTGCAAACATCATAGTCCATGGGGATTCCTGCCTGACCTCATCTGTTAGTCGGTCCATCACCAGAGCAAACAAGAAGGGGCTCAGAGCCGATCCTTGATGCAATCCCACCTCCACCTTGAAGGTATCTGTCACACCCACAGCACATCTCACCACTGTCCTGCTGTCCTCATACATGTCCTGTACCAGTCTAACATACTTTTCTGCCACTCCAGATTTCCTCATGCAATACCACACCTCTTCTCTTGGTACCCTGTCATATGCTTTTTCTAAATCCACAAACACAATAGAAAATAGATAAACACAGAACCCAAAAATGAAAACAAAGAAAAAATGCTGCAAATACTAAAAACACCTAAACAACTGTGAATAAGATCTTGCAAACTCAAAAAATAAAATAAAAAAATCAGAAGTTCAGCAAACCACTGTGGGGGGCTTGTCCACCAAGTCACATGGGACCAGACCCCATGTAAATACATTTTAGCTGAGCAGCCACTTTCTAAAGTCATAATAACGGTACTTTCATGCAAGGATACATCAAATGTTTCACGTAAAGAGAGGTTTTGGTAATGTAAGGAAACAAAATGTAGTCTCACGTTCATCTGGCTCGTTCAGGCTGTCACTCCTTTGCTTAATGCAGCTTAAAACATTCAATGGATTGGGGAAAAGAAATGAGAATTACAAATATATAATTAATCCAACATGACATTTCTCTCTTTGCCGTCCTCCTAAAGCACTTGGGCCAAGCCTCATTCAGGACTGGTCCGACTGGTGGAAGGATAGCTTCCCGAAAAATGTTGGAATAATCTGCCCCCAACGTTCGACAGGCCACTTCCCTTCCTGTTTTTAATTCACTTTTAAAAACATCTGTTTTCACTGACTTTTAACCCAGTGTGATTTGATTTGTTTTGTGTTTTCCTTTGATGCTTTAAATAAATAAATAAATCCTTTAAATTATTGCCATTGTTTTTTATATTGTTAAGCACTTTGGTAACAACTGCTGTTTTTAAATGTGCTTTATAAATAAATTTGACTCGACTTTTCCTCCCCTGCAAGTTTACTCACCTGAATGAGGGCAAACAATGGTAAATGGAGCTTACTTATATAGTGCTTTCCAGCCCCCTATGAGGGACCCCAAAGCACTTCACAGTACCAGCCATCTACCCATTCATACACACATTCATACACTGGTAGTGGTAGGCTGCCATGCAAGGTGCTGCCTGTCCTACCGGGAGCAACTCAGGGTTAAGTGTCTTGCCCAGGGAAACAACGAGGTATGCAGTGACCGGGGATCAAACCTGGGACCTTCCGGTCCTGAGCTGGCTGCCCTGCCTCTACACCATCTCGGCCACAAATGGAGCTCAAAATTACCAACTCTAAATCGTCCCTCTGCTCCACTTTTTTCAATTGATGAAGAGACAGAATAAAACAAGAGCTAGTTCCCTTATCAGTCAGTCCACTGCGGTGCAACATATGGGAATTGCGCCCCCACGCGGTTCACCTGAAGCGTTACAATCACACCTTTTAAGGCAAGTGAGCGTCAACGTCACCAGGGGGCCCCGCCCCCCTGGTATAAGAGATGGTGACGCCTCACAAACGGTCTCTATTTGCACTTCATCTCGCTTCACACCTGAACTTCGCAGGACGTCGTCTCGAGTGACTGAACCGCCCGACCAGGAGGTGAGCGCGCTCCCTACCGAGGGCGTCACTGAAGACTTCCCTGCGAGCACTTTGTTTAGCAACCACTAACTAAGTGTCGTCTACGTTTTTAGCATCGGCTAAACGTCCACCTCTGCTGTTTCGTCACCCAGTTTAGCAGGACGCTAACTGCGCCACGCGTCTACCTGTTAGCTAATGGAGCTAACAGCTAACCCACACGAACAGCACAGCGAGAAGATTTCCTGACGAACCCTGTTTAGCTTTCGCTAACTGGCGTCCACTCGACAACCCTGTTTTGATTTCGCTAACTGGCTTCCACTCAACGAACCCTGTTTAGCATTCGCTAACTGGCTTCCACTCTATGCCTTTTCTTGAAGATGGCTCCTGAGAAAGGCAAAAGGAAATCGAAGAACTCCAACAAGGCCAGCAGCAGCTCTTGGCCTTGTCCCAGCGCATGTGGCGACTTCATTTCTTCGTCGGACACACACGACGCCTGCTCGATATGCCTGGGAATGGTCCACGCCAAATCAGCTTTGGAATCCCCTGAGTCGTGCTCTCACTGTAGCCAGCTGCGCGAGACAATTCGACAGAGGTGCGTGGACTTCATGGCCAAGGCCATGGGCAGTTCCACCGTGGCAAGGGACCCGCTCCTCTCAGAAACTCTCACGCCTACAGCGGATCTGGAAGCGGATGAGATGGAGGACAGCTGAGCTTTAAGCTGGTACGACAGAATCCCAGATAGCAAACGGATTCCGGACCGGATCCGTTCAGGATCTAGCGAAGGATCCGAAACGGATGCATAAATCGGATCCGAATCGGAGTCCACTTGCACCCTGGGACGGATCCAGATCGGATATGGATCACAGATCCAGATCGGATATGGCCCGGACCCTATCCGGATCCAGCCATTAAAGAGGGTTTTTTGGTATATCCGGCCCGGATCCGTTTTGGATCTGCCATAGAACGCTTCATCCGGCCCAGATCCATTTTGGACCCGTTCATGGAATGTTCATCCGACCCGGATCCGTTTTGGACCCGTTCATGGAATGCTTCATCCGGCCCGGATCCGTTTTGGACCCGTTCATGGAATGCTTCATCTTGCCCGGATCCGTTTCGGACCCGTTCATGGAATGCTTCATCCGGTCCGGATCCGTTTTGGACCCGTTCATGGAACGCTTCATCTAGCCCGGATCCGTTTTGGACCCATTTATGATACTCATATCGGAGGTGGACTAATTTGGTCCAGAACCTTTATTGATAATGAATTGAGAAAAGTGGCTAAAAACTTGTGTGACCTAAGGTACAGCTTTCATTATATGTGGAGGTCCTTAGGCCCTTCTTTACACAGATAAGTTTGTAAGAATCAACAGAGGCACTGCTGCAAGTTAAATACAGTTTATTAAAAATAGTCACAATTTAAAACATCATTTAAAAAATGACCACACTAGAAGTGGGAGACATCTAAGAATCTTAACACTAAAAAATAGTTAAAACCCTTCCCAAAACTAAAAGGAAAAATAAATCAAAACTGAAACAGTAGCAGGGCAGCCTTCTCTAAAGTGAGCTCAGTGCTCTGTATGCCACTCTCAGTATATGTCACCTCTGCACGAGTCATCAGCATCAGCCTGGAATCTGATCTCCTTTGTGATCTACCTACTTTTAAATGTAAATGCTGATTACCTGTCTCCCTAACAGACCAGCTGCGCTCTATCACAACGTCTTCCATATATGGGCAAGAGGAAGTGTGCAGCACCATACTTCAGGGACAAGCTGCCCAGGCTACAATCTACCCCAACTTTTTGTGTTGACGGCCCGTCAACATAAATAACGCACTAACACCATGGTCGAAAAATATCAGCCACATTGCTATCAGCACCACTGATCTGAGAGACTGTAGCCCCTTCGACTTTACATCTTGGCCTCTCTGGAAGGTGATGAGGGTTTGAATGATAACCGGCCGTTTTCCTTGTCGTCTGTCGGAGGGGGCCCAAGCTTTCTCCAGTCTCTTGAAGAGCAACTGTAGAGGCCCTCTGGTCTTTGGTTGCTACAGCCTGGGTACATTTTGAAAGCACATCGGTCATGATGAGAACATTTTCCTTACCATCTTGTGATGGTTCTTTCAAGGTAAAATCTATCGCCAAGACTTGGTTTGGTCTTGAGGCCAACAAATGGCCCATGGCTGCCCATGCCTGGGGGTGTGTTGCTTTGGCCAAGGTGCAACGTTCACATCGTTGGCACCAATCTCTAATCTCTTTGTGCATCAGAGGCCAGTAACACCGCTCCCTAATGAGCTCAGTGGTCCGCTCCACTCCCTGATGTCCATGACTTTGGTGCAGCTGTTTCATCACCTCCTCCTTCAAGGACTCAGGCAGCAACAATTGATGAACATCCTCACCCCCATCAGGACGCTGTGTATGGCGATATAACAGGCCATTCAGCTGGACCATTTTGTTCCACTGTCGAAGTAGCTCCAGAACTTTTGGGGAGAGTCTGGCCTTTTCTGCTTTATCTGGATGTCTCTGAGTCCTCCACGACTTTAAAAAAAAAAAACACTTATGTTAGGATCAGCTTCTTGGAGGGTGATGATGTCATTAGGGGCATGGGTGGGGAAAATGGACACTGTAGCCTGGAGCACATGTTGAGTTACATCTGGACAGCTTGGCTGCTTTCCCACCTGCTGGTAAGCCACCGCAACCTCTCCTTGTAGTGGAGTTGGATGCTGTAGGACGAGGTTCATCCTCTGTTGATGACAGTTTCTGGCTATATGACCAGGTTTCTGGCAGCGCCTACAGATAATGGGAGTTGTTCTGTTCAAATATGGCCTATGTGAGGACCTTGAAATGGATTGCAACTGTAACACATGTTGATTACAGTTTCTGGCTATATGACCAGGTTTCTGGCAGTGCCTGCAGATAATGGGGGTTGTTCTGTTCAAATATGGCCGATGTGAGGACCTTGAGATGGATTGCAACTGTAACACATTTTGAGAGAGCAGATTAATCTGATCCTGTTGCTTTAACAGCATTTCCTTTATTTCTGACAAATCAGAAGACCCTGAGATAACCTCTGAATCTGGTCTACTGCTTTGGGATCTGTGTAATGCACAATATGATGGTACAGAGTAGCTCCGTTTTCTTACTTCAGCTGGTTGTCCCTCCTGTTCCCACCTAATTGCTTCCTTCCTAATGTCCAAAAGCGTACACTCTGGGTTGTGTCTAATTAGTTTTTTCAATTCTCTACATAAGGTAGGATCAAGGACATGTTCAGCAAACTGGTCTTTCAAAAGCATGGCACCATGAACAACAGCATTTGGTGCATTGGCAGTAATTTTTTTCCATTAAACAAAACAGTGCATGAGAAAACTCCTTCAATGATTCACCCTCTTCCTGTCTTCTAGAAAAAAATCTTCCTGCAAAGTTACATAAGACTTAGAGCAACCATACAGTTCTTGTAAAATTGCAAAAATGCGTTCAGGGTCTCTGTCAGCCCGGGGCCTATCGTATTTCCTCTTTAGCTTCACCTTCCAGGTGATCAAACACAAAATAGGCTTGGTCTAGAGAAGATAGATGTCCAGCCCGTACACTGGATCGGACCTCCTCTATCCAGTCCATAACCCCGATCCCCACAGTACCTCTAAAAACAGGACATTTACGTTCCCTTGGGATGTAAAAGAGCCGCTCCATTACTGGCACTTCTCCCGCAGAGACAGGTTGGGGACCCTTCCCTGTCACACCACTAGAAGGTAAAGAGTCTTGATCAGTCATAAACTTTTCTTGAAGTTTCTGGTTCTCCACCTGAAGGTGATGCAACATGTCCTTCAGCTCCTGAAGTTGTTCCTCCATGGTTCCACATCGTAGAGTTCCTTTCATGTTCCACCACAGATTGATCAGACTCCGTGTCCCTCGTCGAACCTGCTACTGTTTCAGTAAAAAAAAAAACACACCAAAAAAAAAAATCACTACTCCCACCTAGCCCTATTCAAATCAGTAAAACAAATTTCTGCAAGCATGTGCCACTGTCTTACAAAGTTCTACCAGCAACGCCAGTTTGTGACCTAAGGTACAGCTTTCATTATATGTGGAGGGCTTTAGGCCCTTCTTTACACAGATAAGTTTGTAAGAATCAACAGAGGCACTGCTGCAAGTTAAATACAGTTTATTAAAAATAGTCACAATTTAAAACATCATTTAAAAAATGACCACACTAGAAGTGGGAGACATCTAAGAATCTTAACACTAAAAAAAATAGTTAAAACCCTTCACAAAACTAAAAGTAAAAATAAATCAAAACTGAAACAGCAGGGCAGCCTTCTCTAAAGTGAGCTCAGTGCTCTGTATGCCACTCTCAGTATATG